>PITA01019566.1:0-37175 GCA_004023965.1 Spilogale gracilis | reverse complement strand
GAGCTTCAGGAGAATAGGTGTTATTTCTTCTTTGAATGTTTGGTAGAATTCCCCAGGGAATCCATCTGGGCCTGGACTCTTGTTTTTGGGGATGTTTTTGATCACTGCTTCGATCTCGTTACTGGATATAGGTCTATTCAGATCGTCAATGTCTTCCTGTTTCAGTCTTGGGAGCTTATAGGTTTCTAGGAATGTATCCTTGATGCAGCTTTTAAATGGTAGCTTGGGGAAGTAATCTGGGGATGATAATACCCTGTATTACATCCAACCCCAGAGTATTATGCTAACTTTAGCCCAGAAAGGAGGGATATAGAAGTGCTGACAATACTGACTCCATTTCTGGCCCTCCATCTTATTCATGTCAGTGCAATGACTTCCCTCAGGGATGTGTATTCCAGGCCCCCTGAAGGTAAATGTAATACCTGACCAGAATGTGGAAGGCTTGCTCTGGTCCTGAAATTTGTTTAGATGACTAGTACAGATAACATAATTTCCCCCTCCATCTCCAGACGCACAGATGGTGCCATGGGGTCTGTTAAGTGTTAGCTATCAAGTAAGTGTATGCAGACCCTCTGACCTCACCACAATGCCCTTCACACATCTCCTCACTCTATGTGATCTGTACACTAAGTCCAGACTTGGCAGAGAAGAGCTGCAGAGCACCCAGCTCCTCGCCTGCCCCATCCTCCCTGTCAGTAAGTCACCCTGGACAAAACTCTATGTAAACTGTGTGGAGCTGCCTGCTTCATTTTTTAGTCTCAAAGTGCCTCCTCAGTTTGGAGGATACTTTATCATCTCCCCCTCACCATCTAACAACTGGTGAGCCAGCCAGGATAAAACTGAAAATGAGACAAGCAGGGGCACAGGGACCATGCTGGGAGAAAGCCTGTTGTCCCTGGGGGAAAAACTGTTGTTTGCAGGGGAAATTCCAGGCTGGCCAGCTACCTCCATGTGGAGAGACTTGGCCAGGTTGTTTGAGCATTTCAAACCAGGGGTAAGTATGGGGATGCCCTGAAAATGCCCAAGGGATTGTTAGATATCTTATCCCAAAGGACAGATGGAGGAGATGGAAGAGGATCTGGAAAAAGCTACTGCTGCAGTAGTTTAGGCATTGCTCTGTGCATTACAAGACACCAACAAAAGGGAATTTCAAGTAAGGAAAGAATTAGAATAGAACAGAGGAGCATTGACTTGGAAGCTGCATGTTCCTGTCATGAGGACATTATGTCCAAAAGAATCCAACATCAGGAGAGATGGTTAGAGATTATGGCACATAGGATACCAAAGATGCGTGGGCACAGATGACTGCACAGCAAAGTCAGAACTACTATATCTCAAGAGAACTGGGACCCTAAAGTATGGGATCCCTGAGATAATAACTCCGTTATTGAGGAGGATACTATAATAGAGGAGGAAAATGATTTACAGGCATGACCTTTGATTCATACAAAAGACCCAAGCCACTCATGAGCCTGAGAATGACTGAGAAGAAATTCCTAGCAGTCAGAAAACAGCTGCGAGGGAATATTCTGCCACTGAATTGGTAGAACTAATACGCCACTTTAAGCAAAAGGGCTGAGAAAGTGTGGCAGCTTGAGTATTATGGTGGTGGAATATGGGGGAGATGGTATTATGGTAAATGGGTCTGAGATGTCAAAAATGGCCTTAGTCACACTGCTTAACCTGCTTTTTGACAAAGATTATGTGCTGCAAGCGTGGATGAGAATGGTGGGCACTTACCTAAAATGATTGATTGGATAAATGCTGGCTTTGAGATGACCTAGCCTAATGAAGGAAATGTAACCTCCCCTCCATTATACTGAACCTTTATGGAGAAATTACAAAAATGATAAGTGAATTGCAAATAAAACATGCCACTTACACCCCGTATTTTAGAGGCCCAGATGAGGAATTATTTATTGCTGGTATGAAAGACCATACCTTACAGTCAGCCCTCTGGGCATGGTATCGTCTTTTGGTATCAGAGTCTTCATGTCTACAGTTCATTGACCCATTGCTACAATAGCTGTGACGGTGGCTGACATAAGTGAGATTGAAAGAATCTGGTCATAAAGGAAATAAACGGGTTGAAAAACAAAGACAAAAGATTCTGGCAAAAATAAGATTGCAGAAAGGGTGACCATCCAGATCTTTCATAAACAGTTATGGCAAGATTTAATATTGTCTGGGACTCCAAGAGAAAGTATAGACAAACAATTCAATTTGGTCTTGCTGAGCCTACAGTAGGTATTACCTAAAGAAAAGAAGTCTCCTCCCTTGAAGGAAGGGTCAAAAAAGCCAGATGTGTCGCCGTGTTCCTCTGCTAACAGAGGAATTTCAAGAGTGGATACCTGCTACCTCCAGAGATTATGGGTCAGGGAAATGCTGCCCATTCGTTCCTGTGTATAGGGGCTGATCAGAGGCCCCAGGTTGAAATAATCATTCATTGGTTTTGCACCAACAGGCAGACTGTACCAGCTCTAAAAGGCACTAGAATTGAATACACACTCATATAAGCCCTCAAAATCTCGGGGAGCAATAAAGGCTGTTGATGGTCATGGGCAGCACATGATCAAGGTCAGAAAGACTAGTCTCTGACGACAGGTGGAGAGGTTTCCTCCCTACTGTTTTCTAGTACAGATTTCTTCCATTCCTGAGTATATTTGGGGCATAGATGTTTTATAGGATACAGACTTAATTACAACTGTAGTTGAATTCAGATTGTGAGATTGTGTATCCAAGTAGTAAAACCTGTTGCTGCAGGTCATGTGAAATGGTTCCCCTGACAGTAATAAACATAAAACAATGTAAGCTACCTGGGGGGCAGAGGAGAGAATGAGATTACCATCAGTAGGGGTAATCAGGCCTGCTCAAAGCCCATTCAAGAGCTTGGTTTGGCATGTAAAGAAATTTAATGGGACCTGGTGAATGATAATGAATTATAGGGGACCCAATAAATTTATGCTGCCCATTCATGCCACAGTGCCTAATTAGCCTTATTGTTTGAGAAAATCATGGTATCAATTAAGACCTATCATTGTGTACTGGACCTGTCTGATGCCTTTTTCAGCATTTCATTAGGGCTTGAATTACAAGACCAATTTGCCTTTACATGGAATGGGAGACAATGGACCTTCCAGGCATTGCCCCAAAGGTATCTCCATAGTCCCATGGTTTGTCATAGGATGGTAACCAAAGATTTGGAAAAATGCCTACTTCCAGAGAAAAATTATTTTTATTGCTATATACATGATATTATGTTAACTTGGGATGATTTAACCTCTCTATCTCAAACAGCTGCATCATTACAAGAGTACTTAAAGTCATGAAGATAGGAGGCAAATACCCACAAGATCCAAGAACTGGTCAATCAGTAAAGTGCTTGAACATCACATGGTCAGTGAGACAGAAGTGATCCCAGTGGTGGTCATTGATAAAATATAAGCCTTCCCAATCACTAAAATGGCAAGGAATTACAGGCTTTTGTTGGTTTATTGGGTAACTAAAGACATTTTATTCCCCATCTGGCACAGATATAAGACTTTTATACACCTTGGTTAAGAAGGGATATCAGTGGGATTGGAATGCTAACCAACAAGAGGTGTTCTTAAAGGTAAAAATGGCAGTAAAACAAGTACAAGCTCTGGGGGCATTAGTGCTAGATGAAAATTGTGAGTTAGATATAAGTTTATATCCAGAGGGTTTGGCTGGGACTTGCGGTTATGACATAATGGGAAACAAATCCTGTTAGGATTCTGGACCCAAAGATGGAAGGGAACAGAAACCAGGTATCGTCCCATTGAAAAACAACTATTTGCTGTATATCTTGCATTGGAACAGGTAGAAAGATTAACTGTTGGCTTGCCTGTGATGATATGAACCTGTGTATCTAAGTAGGAGGATGGATTAAAAAAATGTTCAGCAAACCTTAGAGTGCCTGTGGCCATGGAAGCAACTTACAGAAATGGCATGGTTACCATGCTGTAGCAAAGGAGCACTTGTAATACCAGCCTGATGGCTCATAAACTGTACTTGTTACTAGAGCTGGCCACCTGTGTCTACCCAGCCCAGCTTCCAGAAGTCACTGACATTATGCTCCTCTCCCACAAGTAAAGAAAGGGATATGCCTGCCTTACTTATGGCAGTTGCCAGGGAGACCCACATACATGGCCTTTCTCTGCCATCTAACTGGATTCTCATGTATTTTGGTTCGATGACATAACTAAACAAAGTAGTCATGGGCCGAGTTGAAAGTGGTTTGGATGGTGCTGATGTCCATCAATTTTCCCACTGAAAGCTGAGCAGTGTGGAAAGGGTGAACAATATGGATGTTGTATGAAATAGACCCCTGTGGAGAGGTCTATGGAAAGATATTAGGGGAGTATGCAATAAGCCTAATGTAGCCATCCATGTATGACATGTGTCCACTCACTCCCCGTCCATCTTGCCAGGTAATCATAGAGCAAATGTTCTAGGCCTGGTAGGGAACCCTTCTGTTAAAGGACATGCTGACCTGTCTGATGTGGCAGAATGGGTCCACTATAAATTGGGACACTGAGGTCCCAAAATTATGTGGGAAATAGTAAAAAGATTACATTTACTTTTAAAACAGTCTGATCTATACCTTTTTGACAAAGACTGCCTCCAAGGTCACCTCAGGCAGTGGCTGTTGCATCACACACTGGGGTACACTAGGTGGACTACATGCCCTGCTTCTCAAGACCAACTCTATGGGACCTTCACTGGTATCAAAAGGGCACAAATATGCACTGACCCATGCAGACATTTCCACAGGACTCGGTACAAGTTTTTGCTCGGAAGAGAGCCAATCAGGCCACAACTATAAAAGGATTAACAAAACTGGAGGGCAGGTACAAACACCAACTTAGATAGTGATCAAGGGACATATTTTCCCTGTCATAAAGGCCAAGAATGGGCAGAAGTCTGGGATATATTATGGACTTTGCACCTGCCATACAGTCCTACTGTTGAAGGCTTAACTGAAAGGACGAATGGACCAATAAAAATCATGTTAAAGACATTATCACTAGCCAGCTTCCTTGAAGGATGGCCTCCACGACTAACAGAAGAGACTCAGCTCTTTAATGTGAGCCCTCATGAGACAGACAGACATTAGCACACGAGTGCCCAGCTCAAGTGCTGCAAGTGCAGATGTTGTTGGGAGGTTTGAGGCCTATAAGGGACTCGTTTTGTTTTGGCACAAGTCCTCCCACCTGGTAAGACTCTAGTTCATTGGCAATTGGCTTGGATTCCCCCCCACACCCCCCGCTCCAGGGTGGCACGGCATCCTAACTCCTTGGGCCAAGGGTTCACGTTTGGTATTGTCATTAACCTCTTGTTCTATATTGGCCCAACACACATACACACAAAGAACTGCTTCTGGACCTCTGATGTTTGGGAATGAAATGCATTTTTATTAAGGGTGACAACCTAAACACCATGTGCAACATAGACACACTCTCTGATGATATCAAGGGACAAAATATATGGTAACATTCCTCCAGGAAAAATACCTAAGCCGTGGGTGGGGGGTATTGGTTCATGGGGACCAAACAGCTATTGTGTTGTTGCTAAAAGGAGATTTGCCATATTTATTGCCTATAAAACACTTGTCTTATTGCCTCTAGACTCACACTGTTTCTGTCCCTCCTGGTTGTTGTGGGAAATACCTATCATGGGCTACTACTTATGCCAAAGTTCATTTGCTGTGACAATGGGATTTGTGGAATACTGTCACTATCCAGCTCAGAAAGGATACCATGGGCAGTGATATCCTTCAATACCATGGAATTAGAATGGTGGTTAAGTCTCGTAAGCACCCCCCCCCCCCGATATGCTGGGCACCCTGCAGAGAAAAAGTCAGACATCCCCTACTTTTGACTTACATTCTACTAAGGCATACATTTACAATATAATTTGGCAGGGAACTAATGACTCCAAGACTATTACTAACTACCACATTGGGGATGGCCTGGAATGGCTATGAGTAGAGCCTGGTGTATTAAGACTAACAGCCCCTCTATGTATTGAGAGGATTAATTATACCTCTGCCATCCCTTGACATATGGGATGGTTGCCCTACTCTCCCTATCAAAAGATACATAAATATTAGTTACAGGCTGGACAGGATGAAAAAATAAGTCTATAAAGGTAGGAGAAGGAAAGGAAATGGGAAGTAGGGTAATCCAGGGAGAGAAACGAAACAAGAGAGGCTTTGGACACAGAAACAAACTGAGGGACTTGGAGGGAGGGGGGTGGGGGGATGGGAGAGCCTGGTGGTGGGTACTAAGGGCACCTACTGCATAGAGCACTGGGTGTGGGGAATCGGGAATGAATCTTGGGACACTGGAAAAAAATTTAAATAACAATAAAAAAATTATAATTAGGAAAAAAAAATAAGGTAGGGGTTTTCTCTACCTCCCCAAAACAGAATTTCGATTGTGGAAGTAAGTTATGGTCATAGCTACCTTATGGATGGACAGAGTAATGCACCATAGGTTTCTTGCACTTACTTGGGCACAAGTATGACACTCTTTATGAGATGCCCCAAAACTTACCAGCCCTAAGGTCCTGGTGGAGCCAAAGTCTAGTCTGGTGGGAATGGCCAGCATCTATTTTCCTATTCAATATGCCAGTCTTAGAAAAAATTAGAAATTCAGG
Organism: Spilogale gracilis; assembly: GCA_004023965.1. Taxonomy (NCBI): domain Eukaryota; kingdom Metazoa; phylum Chordata; class Mammalia; order Carnivora; family Mephitidae; genus Spilogale; species Spilogale gracilis. The sequence continues at coordinate 30,494 of PITA01019566.1, read as the reverse complement.
CCTTGGCTAAATTTATAGTCTCTGTTAAATAATTCTTACCAAAGCATTTCTCTACTCAAATCAAGAAATGCTCAAATGAGAAAGATGGTTTTATAAAATGGATGGCTCTAGATATTTTAACTGCTTCTCCAATAGGGAGGGACCTGTGCCCTCACAGGGCATGAATGTTTTTCATATACACCTTCCTATGGCAGTAACGTTACTGACCTAATGTCCCCCCCACAGAAAGTATATCTCTTGTTAATGCCTTCACCGGACGGCTCATCTCTTTATTGGGTTGCTTGGAAGCTAAAGTTATAAGTATTTTCTTTTATCTTCTAGGTATATTAATCTCATGTTGCTGCTTATATTGCTTCTGTGTTATAGGATTGCAAGTTACCTGCAAGTATCTGGCTCTAAGTCATTGAGGAAGAATGACATGTAAAGAACATACAGGCCATGAAAACACTGGGGATGGAGTGTAAGTGTGGTGAAAACTCTGACTCATCTTTGGCCCTCCATCTTATTCATGTCAGTGCAATTGCCTCCCTTGGGGGCTATGTGTTCCAGGACCCTTGGAGGTTAATGTATGACCTGACCAGAATGTGGAAGGCTTGCTCTGGTCTTCTTGAAATTTGTTTAGATGACTAGTACAGATAACATAATTTCCCTTCTATCTCCTGATGCATAGATGGTGCCATGGGGTCTGTTAAGTGTTCAAGTAAGCATATGCAGACCCTCTGACCTTCACCACAATGCCCTTCACACATCTCCTCACTCTATGTGATCTGTACACTAAGTCCAGACTTGGCAGAGAACAGCTGCACAGCACCCAGCTCCTCGCCTGCCCAATCCTCCCTGTCAATAAGTCACCCTGAATAAAACTCTGTAACCTCTGTAAAAATGTGCTTCATTTTTTGGTCTCAAAGTGCCTTCTCAGTTTGGAGGATATTTTATAGTCCCCCCCTCCATCTTCTAACAAGAGCAGTCAACACACAAGTCATCTATAGGTCACCAGAAATGCCTGGGGTAGATCACCCTATTTCCAGTCATTCTCTTGTGGCAGAGCATGAATGAGATTGTTTGTTCATTTGTTCACTTTCTGGAGGAATGAAGCACATCTGCAGTGTAGAATATTGAAGTTTAAGATCCAACACCAATTATTCAAGAGAGAAGTAGATGCAAGCAGACACAGGAGGCCACAGAGGATACTTGGCCTTCCTTGAGGGGATGCCTCCCACTTGCCTCTTCTCTTTAAAGCCCATTGCTTACAGCTGGGGTGTGAACAGTGAGGGATTCAGAATAGGAAAAAATGGGGAGCTTCGAGGGGCTCAGCAGTCAAGATACAAAGTAAACATCTATTTACAGTATGGGATATATAAGAGAAAATATCTGAAATACACAATAAGCAAGCAGAAATTTAACTTTCTATAACATACTGGTCAAATGTTACCTTTTCCTCTCAATTGTAAATTCCCATCACTTAACAGATCTTAATTGGTCTGTGTAGCTCAGATTAAGAACATAAAAGCCATTCAGTAATGTAGAATATCGGAGCATAAGATGTATTAAACTAAGGAGAATTTCCATTGTGTCTAGTGGTGATCTTGATCTTCTCTTGCACTAGTTTTTTTTTCTTTTTTAACATATGTTCCTTCCCTCCCCCATTATATACTGAGTATATATGTATATATATATATACTCGATGTATAACATTTTGTAAGTTTAACGTACACATTGTAATAATCTGATACATATATATTTTGAAATAATTACCATAATAAGGTGAGTTAACACACATTTCGCCTCACATATTCATTTTGCTCTCGCTGTTATGGTGAGAACATTTAAAACCTAGTTTCTTAGCAACTTTCATTCTCTCACATTAATTTCTCTCATTCATTCATTCCTTTCAAATCCAGCTTTGCAGGCATTTTAGTTGATAGTAGGAGCTTGAAAGTATTTCTAGGATGAGGATACAGATGAATGTAATTCATTTTATTTTTCATGGCAACAATCTGATGAAAGAGATATTATTCTCATCTTGTAGGTGTGAAAAGTAAAGCTCTGAGATTAAAAGTCACTTGCCCATGGTCAGAAACTACATCCAGGTCTGTCTGTCTGTCATCAAAGAATTATACACATTCCATAAATGCCCTTATATTTCTGGAGATAGGGGAGGATAGAAAATAGTGGGATGGAAAAGAAGAGGTAACATTCTCCTTATAAAGGATAACTTCACATTCCTATGAATGAGATCCCCAATGCGTATATTATTAAAAAGTCTAAGTAAGAGACCCACAGTTCTGCAAAATACTGAGTAGAGGAAAGAGGCCTCTGCTAATGATTTCTTGAAATTTGCCTCAGGCTTGCAGCTGGGAAGAAGAAAATGATTGCATCCCAAGGCACATAGTAACTTATGTGGATGGTTTCAGATATTTCCTGGGTTGAGAAACTTAGGGGAAAAATAAAATATTAAGGTGAGTGTTGAAATAGGATATTAAAAAGTGCTCAATAGCCTTGGGCAATCCCTGGACACTTGCTTCCATACTTCTAGCTTGCAACCAACCCTTTGGTCCCACCACTCTAACTGACTGTTTATTACTTGCCTTTGCTCATATATTGGTGCTGCCTTCTGAAATAAAATGTTCCAATCCAAGTATCATAGAACCTCTATAGAAAACAGGACCAGTCTCTTGATGATTTCTTCTTAGCACTTTTCCATAGGTATCTCTCAAAATATTGGGATTACCACCTTCTATTCTTTGCTGATATTTATAAAATGCATTTCCTTTTATTTTTTTCTTTCTCAAGAATTGAATAACCCATTTCTCTGTTTTGTACCACACTTAAAGGTCATTATATATTTTTCATATGCTCTGATCCATATATTCCATTCCTCCTATTCTATCAAATACTCTTTTTAAGTTAATTAACACCTTTTTCAAGTTCATCATAACTACTAGATATCTGAAAACTTGCTTTGGGTAAAAACAGTATCACCAGGGGCGCCTGGGTGGCTCAGTTGGTTAAGCGACTGCCTTCGGCTCAGGTCATGATCCCGGAGACCCGGGATGGAGTCCCACATCGGAGTCCCTGCTGGGTGGGAAGCCTGCTTCTCCCTCTCTCACTTCCCCTGCTTGTGTTCCCTCTCTGGCTGTGTGTTTCTCTCTGTCAAATAAATAAAATCTTAAAAGAAAAAAAAAATAGTATCACCAGTAGGAAGAAGGGCTAATTTGGCGTCTGTTGGATATTTAACATGGAGTAGAATATTCTTCACTTCTCTTTACTATTTTCCTAAAAAATGATAAAATTTATGCTTTATTAAATATAGTAAGTTAAGCTTGCAAATACACCAATGACTAAAAAAATCTGCTACCTCAGCAACTTCCCTGAATATAAAAAAAATCTTCATTCATCGGAGAGATTTTAGTTATATATTATTATGTCTTAAGTGCACTCACTTCCTGTCCTAAGTTGATGCAATTTTCAAAATGCCAGTGCTTTTCAGTAAAAGCTTCAAGAGAAGCAAAGTAGAATCCAGGGCCAATGTTGTGGCTATAGGCAGTGGTCAGGTTCAACTGTATATTTCTTTTTTTAATTTAAATTAAATTAATTAACATAGAGCATATTTTTAGTTTCAGAGGCAGAGTTCAGTGATTCATCAGTTGCATATAATATCCAGTGCTCATGACATCCCATGTCCTCCTTAATGCCCATCACCCAGTTACCCCATTCCCCTACCCACATCCCCTACAGCAACCCTCAGTTTGTTTCCTATAGTTGAGTCTCCTATGGTTTGTCTTCCTCTCTGATTTCATCTTACTTTATTTTTCCATCCCTTCCCCTATGATCCTATGTTGTTTCTTAAATTCTACATATGAGTGGAATCGTATGTTAATCATTTTCCTCTAATAGACTTGTTTCTCTTAGATCAAATATATATGTCTATCTACTGATCTCCCTGGCTCTCTAATCATTCATGTCAGTTGTCACTGACTCTTAGCAAAGGACTTAAGAAGTGGTTTTATTCTTTGAGTGCTATTAAGACCCCAGGTCTATTGGTGGATTCTTTCATAGGAAGATTACCAGCATAAGTCTAAGATCATATTATTCCAAACAATACAAAAGTTAAGGATTATACTTCCTGGTCATGGCAAAAATCACTAGGTGAAATCAAATGCTCAGAGATTTCTCCCAAAGCTGAGAAATGAGTGATATTATCTGGCATGGCATTGTGTTCTTTCAGTAAAACAAATTCAGATTCACTCATTCGAGCAACACTCTAGGATCATGATAACCTCTTAGGATAACTTGCTAAGTTCTGAGGTGAGGGTGGGGGAAGCATTTTGTCTGTGGCCAAGACTCATACCTATGTTAGATCTCCTACTGGCACAGCTGTGATGAAAGGTACAGAATAGGGACGCCTGGGTGGCTCAGTTGGTTAAGCCACTGCCTTCGGCCAGGTCATGATCCTGGAGACCCGGGATCGAGTCCCACATCGGGCTGCCTGCTCGGCGGGAAGCCTGCTTCTCCCTCTCTCACTCCCCCTGCTTGTGTTCCCTCTCTGGCTGTGTTTCTCTCTGTCAAATAAATAAAATCTTTAAAAAAAAAAAAAAAAAAAAAAAGAAAGGTACAGAATAGCCCACAGTCACCTCAATTATTCTGACCCTGACTGTGGCTTTGACTTAGTGATGAGGAACTGCTGTTCTCAGTGGCTTGTTTGCTCAGAGTAAATCCCCAGATGGCTTTTTTTTTTAGAAAGGACAAGGTCCAGAAGACAGTATTTTGTTTCTACTTCCACCGTGCATATATCTCAGAGTGATGGGGTATACTTTTCACTGCCTTAAAAGTAGTTGGGGGGATGCCTGGGTGGCTCAGAGGGTTAAGCTTCTGCCTTCAGCTCAGGTCATGATCTCAGGGTCCGGGATCAAGTCCCACATCGGGCTCTCTGCTCAGCGGGGAGCCTGCTTCCCCCTCTTTCTCTGCCTATATCTCTGCCTACTTGCAATCTGTCTGTCTGTCAAATAAATAAATAAAATCTTTTTTTAAAAAGTAGTTTGGAATGTGTTAATTTTGACCAGGTTAGATAATAAATACCAATCATTTAGTGTTTTCTATATGCCAACCACTGTGTTTAACTCCTTACATGCACTATATCATTTAATCCATAATCTGAACATGATCTGTGTTGACTCTGGGATAGGTGAAGACAGATGAATTATCTGCTCTTAAAGGAGTTGATGCTTGTCTACTTCCTACAGCACTTTCCACACAATACTAGAAAAAATTCGCTTTTCTTCCCCCTGACTGTCCTGCTGGATGCTGGATTGTCAATAGGACATTCTAAATTTAGCTTTGTGAATCTAGAAATTAAATGCCAACATGATCCATTCAGAGTCCTGTTTCTATACATCTCGGTTTGTTTAGCCCTGAGGGAAAAAGTTGCTGGTGACCTTTCTTTCTTGTGCTTACTAGACTTAAAAATACATATAGTTAAAGTAGTTTGACCAGAACAGCAAAGAAAAGCTATAACTGCCTCAAAACAGGCCAGAGTTCTGCTGGCTAACACTTTGTTTTCCACTACAATCTACAGGGCCATTTTGGGTTGGGTCTAGATGTGAAGTGTGAGTGAGAGAATGTGAATCTGAATTACAAAGGTGTGTGGGTGTCTGTGTGCCTTGTGTAGTGTATATCCATGAATGAGTATGAATGAGCTGTTTGAGATGTGAAGACTTAATATCTCCATTGTTTACTTTTTCCTTTCCCACATCTAAAAATGTTACAAAACATGTTTTGCTATTTTTTTCATAATTTCTCAGTTTTTATAGAAATCCCAGATTGCAAGAGATAAGCCCTGATGTAGATTAAATTTAATGGATTATCTGGAGTGGCCAAATCTGGGGTTAAAAAACTGAGTGTACTGTAATCATTTATCCCTGAAAAAGAAACATATCTCTCATATATATTATATTGGAACATATATAGGAGAGAGAGAGAGAGAGAGAGAGAGAGAGAGAGAGAGAGAGGAGAAAGTATGTGTTTTGGTTAAGTTTTCTTCAATCTGAAGATCTGATGATTCCTGAAAATGCCAACCTCTTAGCAAGGCATATGAGATGTTTTATAGAACACTTATTTAAACTCAAGGGAAAAAGAAGAAAATAGCGCAGTAGTCTAGAGCATCTGGAGACTAACTGGGTTTAGATCTCTACTTTATCACTTGCTAGCTGTGAAACTTTTTATAAAGTTGGCCTAAACCTCAGAATTCCCATCTGCAAAATTAGATACTGATAGTTTTTTGTAGGTCATTGTAAGTTCTTAATTTTTTAATTTTGTGGTAAAAGACATATAAAATGAGATCTACCCTCAACAAATGTTTAAGTGCATGGTAAAGTATTAACTGTAAGCACACTGTTGCCTAGTAGATCTCTAGAACATTTTTATTTTGCATGACTGAAAGTCTATGTTCCTCATTTTCCCTTTCCCTATCGCTTGGCAATGATCATTCCACTTTCTGTTTTTATGGATTTGACTAGTTTAGATACCTCCTTTAAATGGAATCATACAGCATTTGGCCTTCTGTGACTGGCTTATTTCACTTAGGATAGTGTCCATGAGGTATTATCATGTTGCAGTATATGACAGGATTTTATTCTTTTTTATGGCTGAATAATATTCCACTGCATATATCACATTTAAAAATTTATTGAACCTTCAATGGACATTTAAGTTGTTTACTTCTCTTGTCTATTATGAATATTGCTGTAGTGAATATAGGAATACAAATATCTCTTAGAGATCTTGATTTCAATTCTTTTGGATAAATATCCAGAAGTAGAATTACCAGATCATATGACAGTTCAATTTTTACTTGACTACACCAATTTACATTCCCATCAACAGTGCAGAAAAGTTACCTTTCAATTTACCCATACCCTAACACTCGCTATTTTCCATTTTGTCTTGTTTTGTGCATATGAGTATGAAGTAATACCTTATTATGATTTTGATTTGCATTTCCCTGATGATTAATGATGTTGAAAATCTTTTCATATACTTGTAGTCCATTTGTATGTCTTCTTTGGAGATATGCTCATTTTTAATTGGTTTATTTATTGCTATTTAGTGCATTCTTCTTAAATTTGTTAAGACTTGTTTTGTAATGTAACACAGAAGCCATTCTGGATAATGTTCTTTGTGCACATGAGAAGAATGTGTACTCTGCTGCCGTGGGGCGAAATGTTCTGTATATGTCTATACAGCACTCCCGCAGAGTACACACTGGGTGCTTAAATCTAACGTGAGCCTCCTAGACAGCATACAACATAATCTTGTATATGTCTATAATGTTCAAATCTTCTGTTTCACTACTGATCTTTTGTCTGGATATTTTTTATTATTGAAAATAGGTTATTCAGATTTTCTACTATTACTGTGTTGCTATTTCTCTGTTCAGTTCTGTCAATGTTTGCTTCATATATTTTGGTGTTCTGATGTTGGATATTCCTATGTACTTATATTAATGATATCTTCCTGGAGCATTGACCCTTTCTTCATTATATAATGTTCTTCTTTGTCACTTTGATAGTTTTTTACTTCAAGACTATTTTGTCTGATGTAAATATGGTACTTTTGCTCTCTGGTTACCATTTGCATGGAATATCTTTCCCAGATTTCACTTTCAGCCTATGTGTGCGCTTAAATCTAAAGTAAGTCTCTTAGACAGCATATAGTTTAATCTTGATTTTTTATCCATTGAGCTTCTTTGAAGAATCTAATTTATCTACATTTAAACTAATTATTGAGAGGGAGGAAATTATTATTGATATTTTGTTAATTGTTTTCTGTCTTGTAGCTTTTTTGGTCCCTCTTTTACTCTCTTGTCTTCCTTTGTGCTTCATTTATTATTTATTTTTGTAGTAATATACTTTGATTACTATCTCACTTTCTTTTTTATATATTCCCTGGGTATTTTCTTTGTGGTTACAATGAAGTTTACATAAAATATCTTACAGTTATAACAATCTATTTTAGTTGATAACAGTTTAACTTCAGTTGCACATAAATCCTCTATATTTTTGCTTCTCCACCTTCACATACATGTTATATAATTGATGTCACAAATAGTATCTTTTAATATTGTGCATCCATTAATTTTTGTAGTTTAACTATTTTTTCTACTTTTGCCTTTTAACTCCTCTACTAGAAGTAAAAGTGACTTAGGTATCACTTACTGTATCAAAATATTCTGTATTTAAATATATATATTTACCTTTTCCAGAAAACTTTTGACTTCTATATACATTTGTGTTGCCATTCAGTGTCCTTTCATTTCAGCTGGAATGACTACCTTTAGTGTTTCTTATAAGTCTAGTGGCAATGAATATTTTCATATTTTGTTTTTCTGGGAAAGTCTTTATTTATCCTTTATCTTTATAGGGTAGTTTTACCAGACATAATATTCTTGGTTTGCATTTTTTTGCTTTTAGCACTTTGAATATATCATCCTTTTGGTGTGCAAATATATCACCCTTTTGGTGTGCAAAGTTATGTTGAGAAATCCACTTAGATTTTTAAGGGGGAGAAAGGCTTCCCTGTATAAGACCAACTGCTTTTATATTACTGCTTTCACAATTTTCTTTCTGACTTTTGACAATATGATTATAATGTGCCTTAATATAGAATTTTTGAGTCCTCCGAAGTAGACTCTATTTCTTAAATCTGAATGTCTATTTTCTTCCTTGGATTTTGGAAGTTTTCAGCTACTATTTCTTTAAATAAGCTTTCTGATATTTTTTTTCTCCTCTCCTTTTGGGATTCCCCTAATGCATATATCAGTCAGCTTGATAATGTCCCATAAGCCCTTTAGGCTTTCTTCATTCTGTTTCTTTCATTTCTCCCTCAACTCCAAGGCCTTTTCCTCTCTTACTGGATAATTTCAAATGAACTTTGAGTTTACTGATTCTTTCTTCTGCTTGATCAAATTTGTTGTTTAATTCCTTTAGTGAATTACTCACTTCAATCATTCTTCAGCTCTGAAATTTATTTTTTTTTACGTTTCTATCTCTGATGGTATTATCATATTGTTCATGCTTTGTTTTCTTTTTTATTATTATTTTATTTTTTCAGTGTTCCAAGATTCATTGTTTATGCCCCACACCCAGTGCTCCATGCAATATGTGCCCTAAATACCCACCACCAGGCTCACCCATCCCCTCACCCTCTCCCCTCCAAGTCCCTCAGTTTGTTTCTGAGTCCAAAGACTGTCATGTTTCGTTTCCCTCCCAGAATTACCCTACCTCCCATTTCCTTTCCTTCTTCTACTGTTTTTATATATTACCTCTTATGCACCACAAGTAAGTGAAACCGTGCGATACTTGACTTTCTCTTCTTGGCTTATTTCACTCAGCATAATCTCTTCCAGTCCAGTCCATGTTGCTACAAAAGTTGGATATTCATCCTTTCTGATGGAGGCGCAGTATTCCATTGTATATATGTACCACATCTTCTTTATCCATTCATTGTTGAAGGGCACCTTGGCTCTTTCCACAGTTTCATGCCTTGTTTTCTTGAGACTGTAGAGCACCTCTATGATGGTAATTTTGAATTATTTACAAGGTAATTAATCTATCCCATTTCTTTAGGACCCTTTTCTAGAAATTTATTCTGTTCTTTTCAAAATGTTTTCCTGCTTCTTTGTTTGCATCATAACTTTGTGTTGGGGTCTGCACATTTGAAAACAAAAGACAAAAAAACCCAAAAACCTCTTCCAGTCTTTACAAACAGGTTTCATATATGGGAAGACCCTCACCAATCAGCAGAGCTAGAGATTCTGGGGCTTCTGAAGACTTCTTTTGCATGATGATATTTTTCTGAGTTTATGCTTAATTTCTCAGTTATAGACACATGCTAGTTTCTTTTTCAGGGCCTCTTAATCTCTTGCTCCCTCTGGTGTCTACCTGTGGCATTGTAAATTCCCTGGTTGTACAGCAGTAAGTTGTCCTGTTCTTCCTTGTTTCCAGCAGCTACCAGGCACCCAAAGTCAGCTGGTTCCCCATCAGCACCCAGAGACAGGAGAGAGAGGTATCAGTACCATGAGGAGTCCTCTGAAAGGTTAAAATGCTGGACACCCAACCCCACTCCTCTCCTCCTCTCCCACAGGAGAAGCCTTAAGTTATGTGCTTTCTCCCGATAATGATGAATTGTGCCAGCCACAGGAATGAATGCTCTTTATTCGTAGCAAGCCACAGGTATCCAAACTATGTCTGTTCCATCAGCACTCCAGGTGAAGCAAGACAAAACCCAGTCCCTCAGGCAGCCCTCCAGAGAGCTGGAAAAATGGACACATATTCCCCTTTTCTTATTCCCCCTGAGGGAAAAGTTGTGAGGTGGTGCATTTCTCCCATTTCTGAGCTGTGTCAGCTTGGGGAAAGAACTGATGCAGAAAATGTGAAATTGCTCTTCTACTTCTTTCCTTGGCTTTATGCTCACCTGGGCTGCTGAGACTTGTTAGCTGGATTCTGGAATTCTCATAAATGTATCTTGGTCATATATCATTATTAAATTGGGTGTTTCCATGGGGCAAGTCCACCATCTCTCTGATATTATTCTTCTGGAAGTCTTAACTGAGATAATCTGTATAAAGTGCTGGGGGACATTTCCTAGTACAGAGTACATGCTCACTATATCCCATTAGATATTATTATTATTATTATTATTATTATTAATGTTCTCCTTTACTGAAAATTTATATTATTTCCTGACCATAGCATGCTTCCATGTCTTATATTGTCTCTTCTCTCTTGAATGGCTTTTCCTTCCTTTTCTACTCAGTGAACTCTTACCTAGCTTTCTAGAAGAAGTGCCAAGTTCATTGTGAGTCACAAGAGAAAAATTCCACTTTCTATAATAGTCACAGCATTTTTTTTTCATTTTTACAGAACCCAAATTGTATTGTATTATAATAGATTTAGCATTATCTATCTAAAGTTCTTCAGGTGAGGGGCACTACCTAAATTGATGTGTTTCTATTCCTGACACCTGTCTTCTGTTTTCTGTCTAGCACCTAGCAAGGTGATTGGCATGAGGTGGTCATTAAATGCACAGCAGTTGAACTGTATAGGGTAGCTATGCTCCTTTCTCTGAATCCCTAGGAACCTAATTCAGTTTCACATTAACATAAGTTTGCTTTTTCCTAATTTGAATTTTTTGGCCTTGACTAAAATTCTCAGTAAAAATGAAATGTCAATGGCCTTGCTCTGTATGGTTCTAGAACAGTGAATGCATACACACAGCAGAGCCAATGTTAAAATTGAAAGGAATCTTACAGATTGCCCAAACTCTATCCTCTCATTTACTAGAGTGGTAAAGCAACTTATTTATCTAAAGTCACTCAGCCTTCTAGAAACAGTGAAGACATTGCCCCATTGTGGGTTTGGATAAAAGGCAATTTTGAATGATGATTATGAAAGGTAAGTTCATTGAACATAATGATGAGGCTGATGAAGGGGGACACATTTTTGTTGTTGTTGTTGTTGTCTGGCAGAATTCTTTAATAAGTATCTTAGGAAGGTACTATAGGGGAATATAATACTTTTAAAAACTATATTAGAAATTATGGATAGATAGATGTTGGGTGAAATTACTGTTAACTAGAAACTCATTTTACTTTAGTCTTTGCAACTAAAATCCTTCTAAAACATAGAGGCTTACTTCTTCTGTTAGTACTGTGCTATGCTTAGACTCAGGCTAGGGAATCCCTTGATGTGGATGCTACATGGCAGGCCTTATTCTGCCCTTTCTCCTGTCATTATTCTTCTCATGAGACAAGGAATCAGTGGGACCAATGAAACATGCCTTCCCACAGCCAGCATCTACCCTATGATCTTCTAGACAATGCTCTAGGTATATGGAGCCCCCAAATCCCTTGCCTAAAGGGCAATTGGTCTGCTTCAAGGCTCTGCCTGGGATTCCTTCCCAGTCCATTCTTTGGAGGTAAGCCATATCTTAGGAACACAAATTCCTAGGCCCAGGGGATAGATAAAAGACAACTTTTTACAAAGAGTGTGTATGTATCTTACTCTTTGTGCCACACATGTGTTCACCAAGTTGCTTGTGCTATGAACAAAACCAAGAGGAGAGGGATGGGCTACAAGCCAAGATACAGGATTCAGCTCTTAACACCAGCACATTCTGGCACAGAATTCTGAGGTACTCAAGAATTTTCATTCAAACTTGGTTTCCGTGACATTTAAAAAATAATTTTGTAAATTACAGGATATAAAATAAAAAGCTTTATTTTTTATTATGTTCAGTTAGCCAGCATATACTACAGCATAAGTTTTTGATACAGTGTTCAAAGATTCATTAGTTGCTTATAACACCCAGTGCTCATCACAACATGTCCCCTCCTTAGTATCCATCACCCAGTTACCCCATCCCCCCCCTTCTGTAACCCTCAGTTTGTTTCCTGGAGTCTAGAGTCTCTCATGACTTATCTCTCTCTCTCAGATTTGCTCCCATTCAGTTTTCCTTCCCTTCCCCTGTAGCTTTGAAATATATATCTATTAGGTTATGGGTTTCCATTTGCACTCTCATTCTGGGACCCACAAACATTAGGAGAGGCCTGCTTACTTGGTGAATATTACATATCATGGAAAAAAACTAGATTTGTTTTGATAGTTGTGACCTGTACAACAATTTGGATCAGAGACATTGCAAACATTTTTGGAATGTAGCTAGCTAATATAAACTGACCCTAAAATATACTTCAAATTTCTTCTTAATTAAACTCTCAGTTATTGGCTCATTTACTTAAAATTTCTCTTTTTATTATAAAAATGGAATGCCACTGATTGAGTGTTCCAGTTAATTGGATCAATCAACATTCTCTGAATAATATTATTTATGAATGGGCATAAGATGTTGCTTCATATAGTGCAGGAAAACAGGAAAAAGAGGCTTAACCAAAGGAAGTTTTTTGTTTTTTTTTAAGGGAAGGGTTTTATAAAACAAATAAGATGCATTTATCCATATTATTTGAGGAAAACTTTGGGTCCAAAGAGCAAATCGTGAAAGGGAACTTAACAACATAAATGTTAAAGACATAAGATACAAAAGAAAATAACAGAGAAACATCACAGTACATCCAAGGGAGTGTGTTTAACTGTTGTGTGAGATATATGAGGAAATGTGGAAGACAGATACCTAGAGATGAGAAGATGTTGCCTCCATTCTCATGGTCAATTCTGTGTTAATTCTGGGCATTGAACCAAAAAAGAAGTTTCTTGCGGGCACTTGAGCATATCTACATGAGAGTGACTGGCATCACTCATACAGAGGGATCAAGGGAACATCATTAGAAAAAGTGCTGTCTTCATATACCTGAAGGACTGCTCCATTCAAATTTAACAGAAATTCTTTGTAGTCCCAGAGGACAGAGCAAAGGACAGGAAGTCACAGGGAAATGGGTTTTGAATGAACATATCCACAAACAAGCTTCTAGTATTGTGAGATCACCTACACAGTTCCAAGACGACATAGCAAATACTTGCTATGTTCATGGATGTCTTATTAGTGTAGTGGTTCTCAGACTTGGCTGAACATCTGGTGGAAACCTTTGGGAAAAAAAAATAGGCATACTTAGCTACTGTCATCGAAGATCTGGATTTAGGAGGTCTTACAGGGACATGGTCTTCTGGAGTCCTGAACTATTTTGTAGGGAGGCTGATGTGCATCAGGAGTTGAGAACAATGACCCTACTGTGCAATACAAGGCCTGACACACCTCAAAGCTTATTAATATTTTGAATCTGGACCTTAACATTTGTTGTCCTCTGCCTAGACCATTATTCATCAGACTTCTGAAAGTTTTGTTCACTCATTTCACTCCAATTCAAAATAGGTACATCTCACATCACTTTGCTTTGCTTTGCTTTCTTTCCTTTCTTTGTACTTATCCCTAATCTAAAATTCTGTTTATCTGTTTATTAGTCTCTTTGTCACTACAGCATAGGTTCCACGAGGATGGTAACTTTGTCTTATTCTTTGCTGCATATCCATTGTTTAGAATAAAGCCTGGGAAATCATAAATGCTCAACAAATATTTGTTAAGTTAATGTGCAGATAAATTAATGAACGAGTGCTTATTGATTTGTTGATAATTTAATTGGCAAAATGAATGCCCTCCACCCTTTATGAGGAAGATGTTCGAGCAGAGGCTAGCGGATCACATTATTGGAGGATGCTTTATAGGAAATCATGCATCATATAGAAGGCGGATCTCAAAAGTTTCTTTCTAGACAGAGAAAATAGATAGGGGATGGTGAAGAAGATGAGGGGAGAGTTGGCATAAAAGACAGCATAATTAAGAAGGAACTAGAGAGCACTGGAGTAAAGCAGCTTGCTGAGAAGTTGGCTATGGTACCTGCCTGATTTCACCACATTCTGAAATAACAGATGTGCATTGAGGGATCTGTGTGAGCATTTGTAATATGCTGCTTTCTATGACTTTCTACTCCTACCTGCCTCCCACACACAGCAGCTTGCTGCCTGGCCATCCACTCCCAGAAAGTCCTCTTTCTTTCCCAAAGAGAGAACCAGCCCCACCCCCATCAAACCATGGTAATATTTTATTTCATTCCTGAAGGAAAGGATCTTCCTTTTCTTAACTCTCTGTCCTCCCCTCTTTTGTCGCCTGCTACTTCTGCCCGTGCCCACTCTATTTAAGCTATTCTGACCTTCCTGCTCTTCTTTAAACACACTAGGCATGCCTCAATGTCCCAGGCTTTACACTGGCTGTACTCTCTGCCTGGAAATGTCTTCCACCAGAAGGCCACTTAATTCAAGGCTTTGCTCAAATCTCACCTTAGTGCATCTCACTTTGGCAACCTTATTTAAAACAGCAACTTTGTCTTTTCTACGGACTCCTGAAACCAATATCCTGCTCCATGATTTTCATTGTTCTATGTACTTATTACATGAGGATGTGCCTTTAAATTTTATTTATTATGTTTAATTATCTATCTTCCCAAAACACATCTTTGTATCAGAGTGGTCATGAAGGCAGTGAAGAGCTCTTGTTTTGTTTGAAATTATATTCTCCTCGAGCTGAAAAGTACCTTGCGCAGAGTGTTCAATAATATCTAAAAAATGACAAAATAAGTGAATGGCATATTAAAATCTTTAAAAATCCAGGAAAGAGTCCACTAAATAATCCTCATTCCAATGAGAAGACTTGGGAACCACTGGTCCTCTGACTCTAGACCCCACCTTGCATTCACACCTATTTCTCCTCTTCAATGGTGACTTCACTCGAAAAGCATTTATTTCACATCACTATGTATATAACACCTCATCAGGCTCTTGAAGGAGGCAAAAGCAAGAGAAGAGAGTCCCCACTACCTCATAATGCAGATATGAAGAGAACACATTGATACAAATTTACTCTGCCCAGAGACTGAGGGTTATTATGAAAAGTGCTTATACCACATTTCTTTTGCTAGCATGTAAATGCGAAAATGTAATTGCTTTGATTAAAAATGGAAATCAGGGATTTTGGAGGGAGGATAGGAAGCTGCCTTTAAAATATTACATGCTTTTTGTGAATCAAATTTGTTTTATAATACTTGAATTTATTCAAGCAAGATGACCCCTGGCAGGAAAGGCAGAGAGCAAGAGAGTGATTGTTGGGGTCAGGAAGAGGTTGGAGGAAGTATTCGTGAGGAGGAGGCACATGGGAAGAATGAGGGAAAGAAGATCATGGGTCCAGAACATTTAGGGTACTTGATCCCAACATATGGAAATTACACTGTGTAATCATGCATCTTAGGTCACAGCCCAGTGAAAGAAAATGGCAAGAAAATGAGAATCCTGGGAGAATGTTAAGCTATTTTCATTTCAGATGTTAAGGGCATGAAGAGGAATACAGAGGCAAGAATATATGTTGAAGACCAATGTCACAACTAATGGGATGTTCATGTCCTATCTGTTTTCGTATTTGACTCACGATTTATTGTGTGTACACTATAAGAATTTGAACATGGCTTGTTAGTTATCCCTTAGCTATAACAATATTCATGGGAATCTTGGCTGATTATTGTAGTCCATGAATTTAACTAAAGAGGTATCCTAGCCCCTAACTGGAAAGCAATACCCTAAAGAGATAGATAAAGATGACTAACTCATATGATTAACTCATAAAAAAGAGCAGAATGTATGGCAGAGTAGTAAAGCAAAAACAAAACACCTTAACTGAAAGAGTCAGGAAGAGGGGGCACAGAATCTTTAAGAGGCAGGAAGGGTCTGTAAGGATCGGTGAGAGTCATAGACCTGGGCAAAGCTGAAGAGCCCATGTGGGACTCTTCTTGTGACATCACCTCACGCCTCGGTCCTCAACCCTCAAATTGGTGATATTTGAACAGACTATATATTCTACATAGTAGTGGAGAGACTGAGAATATGAAGAAATCCTCTCCTTTAGTTTACTGGAGGTAGCTCTGAAGAGGAAATAATCCAGATCTACTGAGCAGGTAGGTGAAATTGCACACAGAACTTCAAGCATGGTAGAGTTTAAAAACTATCTTGCAGGGAGTCAAGAATTTGGTGGGCTGCAGCAGCTCAATCATTTTTTTTAAAGATTTTATTTATTTATTTGACAGAGAAATCACAAGTAGGCAGAGAGGCAGGCAGAGTGAAAGGAGGAAGCAGGCTCTCTGTTGAGCAGAGAGCCTGATGCGGGCCTCAATCGCAGGACCCTGAGATCATGACCTGAGCTGAAGGCAGAGGCTTTAACCCACTGAGCTACCCAGGCGCCCAGCAGCTCAATCATTAACCAGTTGTGTAATCTTAGATTAGTCAATTTTACATGTTAAATAGGTAGATTACAAATTCCTTTCCTACTCAAAAGTGCTATGAATTCTGAATTTGTTGTATAAAGCAATTTAATGCCATGAAAGTAAAAAAGAGTCTCCTAAGATATACGGGTCTGTGTCTGTGAGTTGGTAGTAAAAGTAGCAAGCTTCAGGATAACTTGAAAGGGCTAAGTGGTTCCCTCTCATTCCTGTATCCTCTAGATTCTTGATATTCTACCCTTGGTTTCAGTGTTTAGTGATTAAGTATAGTTTTATTGCAGCCATCATCTTAAAAATAGCAGCATTCCTGAAAGAAATAGTGCCTGACATATAATAGGTACATACAATGAACATTTACACACTAGAGCCCATAAATTTACCAGATCCTTTTTTGAGTAACATGTAAAGGGGGTCTTGTGAAGGGACCTATAGGTACAGAATTCAGAATAGAGAAAGGGTCAGTTAGATAGTTAACTACATAACCAGTGGCTTGGGGTAGGACTCCAACACCAGCTCCATCCATGTTTACAGTTGGGCCTGATACGTGTGGAATTAGGAAAAAGCCTCAGTCAGTTAAAGTTACAGATTTTTTTTTTTTTTTTTGAGAGTGAGAATACTGCCTTCATGCCTTGTGGCACTACAGCTAAAAGAAAAGAATTAGCATCTTTTATGGTCTGGCAGTTGGGTGTTTTGTTTTTAACTTTATTTTTTTTTGAGCACCTCCTCTCAGAGGGATACTGAGAGATTCAGGGGTCACAACAATATGGCTTTTCTGTGGCTAGTTTGTGACCAGGGAAAAGTAGAGTGTTCTCAGGTAGGACTTTCTCCTAGTCAGTACATCCCAAGGGAGATTCAGTCTAGAAACTCCGTCTACAGGAAGTAAAGGACAGAGATATTGAAGATGAAAACCCATTCCAACTGAATGGGACTTGCATTTTTTCTCTTTACTTCTTAACTTTGTGTCTCTTTACATCCCATGATCAATGAACTTTTGTGAATCATTCACTTTGCAAGGCTTTAAAGTGTAGCAAAATATCTCATTGGCAGCTTAGGTGCAAACCTTTGCCTTTTCCACCTTGTAACAGTGATATCTGTCTTTGGAAGTTTCTGGCTCTAAACACCCTGATGCCATGGAAGCTTTTACTGGCTTATTTGGGAAGGTCATCTGGTCCTCCCTGACTGGTTACATGAGATGAGGATACGAGCCTGAAAATCTTAATGTCATATTTTGTGGTTGCATTTTACTATTATTATTTGCTATTGGATCTTATAAGGATAAAGAGATACAGAATTTTATGCATTTGTTAAAAAGAAATAGTCTTAAACTAAAGCTAACCCTAGGTTCTTTAATGAACATTTCTGTTCTTACAAAAACTATGATAAGGTCAATGTTGACTACAGATGATGAGCAACCCAGTTGGGTGTTTATTCTAAGTATATCACTGCCAATATCACCCTTGGCAGCACCCTGCTTCCTCCTTCCATCAGGGATTTCCCACCAGATGGGGAAAGAGCTCATTACTAACCAGGAGGGGAGAGCTGATGCTAACACACACAGCAGCAGTTCAGTCAGCCCCTTCATTACTTTTCCTTCTGCCCAAACTCCCAGTGGCCTCTGGTGAAAACCTTGGCCATGGCACGTTGCAAATCCCAGGGCTCCTCACTAACACTTTACTTTTCATGGAGGTCATGACTAAGCTGAGCAAACTTTCTTTGCCTGCCCCCAGCTGAGTGACCTGCTTTCTCAGCAGCACGATTTCTCTAATGAGATTGTTTCACAAAGAGAAGAATGAAATCAAGCATCAGGGGTTTGGATCAAAGTGATTCTTATGCTCTGAGGCATAGGGTCAGAATGGAGGTACAAATGAGCTCTTGGACCAGAGAGGGTCCTGTTGAGAGCACCCTCTCTGCACCATGTCTTTCCTTTCTCCTTGTCATGACCCACCTTTAAAATTGTGGCAAAGATCTCCCATGAAAAATCTGCACTGATTTCAAGAAAGACTTTTGGAATACCTATTATATATTTATTCTTTTGAGCACCAAGCTCAACCCCACAAATTCTTCTATCAGTCATTATTACCTTATTTAATAATAATCCCAGGAGGTAGAAACTATTATCACTCCAAGTTTATTAAGGGAGAAACCGAGTTGCAGAAATGCTGAGTAATTTGCCCCAAAAGAGAGTGCTAATATGTAGCAGAGTGGAGATTTTAACCCAGTGTTACCTATCTCCAAAATTTATTAGTTTGAACTCTTAAGACATAGCAAGCAATATATACGTAGCACTGAATGAGATGCGAAGATGAAACAAAGATGAACTTAAATTATAGGAAGACTAGGGGCACCTGGGTGGCTCTGTTGGCTAAGCATCTGCCTCATCTTAGGTCATGGTTCCCGGATGCTGGGATAGAGCCCTGCATCGGGCTCCCTGCTCGGTGGGGAATCTACTTCTCCCTCTGCCTGCTGCTCATGCTCCCTATCTCAAATAAATAAATGATATATTTTAAAAAATTAGAGGGGCGCCTGGGTGGCTCAGTTGGTTGCACAACTGCCTTCAGCTCAGGTCATGATCCTGGAGACTGGGGATCAAACCCCGCATCAGGCTCCCTGCTCTGCAGGAAGCCTGCTTCTCCCTCTCTCACTCTCCCTGCTGTGTTCCCTCTCTAGCTGTGTTTCTTTCTGTCAAATGAATAAATAAATAAATAAATAATCTTTAAAAAATTATAGAAAGACAATATAAGGAAGACTGTGAAAATTATTGTGCCATGACAGGGGTATGAAGAAAATGATTTGGTAACACTAACGTGGGAATAAGGTGATAATAATATAGCTATCATTTATTTAAAATGTGACAACAACTTATGAAGAAGATACTATGATTATTCCCATATCCCAGATAAGGAAATTTTGTTTTACCTTAAATCACTGAGGAAATAAAAGAAACGGAATTTGGGCCTGGGTCTTCTGACCACAGTTACCACACTCTCATCTTCTATGTAATTCTAATTGACAGGGAAAAATTTTATATATAGTTTTACCTGGGTCTAAATGGATATATATATATATATATATATATATATATATATAATAAGAAGAGGATTTTTTCAGGGGAGAGGGGGTTCATATCACTCCAGGTAGTGGGGAGAATGTGCCCCAAAACTCAGATGTGCAATAAGATAGCAGGATATATTCCAGAATCACTGAAGAGTCAATTATGGATAGAGAGGAGAGACAGTTCACTGATAAAGCTAAAGCCTAAACAAAATTACCCAAATTTTGTTTTGCACATATCATACAATGTTTGCATTAGAGAAGTCATAGAACGGTGAATTTGAAGGAAAAATTACAGTACATGGAATGGTTTAGTCTTCTCTAACATGGTAATCATTTAAAATTCATATCTATCTCATGACTAAGGAATCACTCATTACTAGAGAAATATTAATCCAATTAACATGTCTTCTGATTACTGTTCTTGTGCAAGTCACTGTATAAATAAGAGAGTAATGGCCAAGGAATGCATATTAAATTGAAGAGATATAATTCAATTCAAATGGAGACATAAAGCACTGGCACAAATAATTCTCCGTGTTGAACAAGCAGGCATGTGGTAGAGATAGAAAGTGACATGTCAGATGCTGTTAGAGGAAGGAGGTGGAACAGAATTAGTTCTTGAGCGTTCTTTCAATTGATAATGATTCAGGGGAAGAAAGAGAAAATGAGGGGAGGGTGGGGAACTGGAGTCAACACATTGAGGGCTAATAGCCAAGGAGGGCTTGGCACAGAACTCACAAAAGGGATCATTCTAAGTGTGCATGGGTTTGGGCATGCTCTGTCATGCCCAGCTGAGCTGTACTAAGATAGCAATGGGAGACCCCTGAAGGGGGTCGTAGTGCCGTGATAGCAGCAGAACATCAGAATATTAGAAGATTTGACGCTGCAGTGGTAATTCTGATTGGTTCTGAGTTGGAGAGACGGCAGGTGGGAAACATCTGTGGGCACTCTATATTTCTTGCTTACATAAGTACTGATGGAAAGGATGCGGTGGATTGGAAGAGCGATAGGCTTTGCGAATGACTAAATTTTGTTCCCTAACAAAAGAGAAAAAGGAAGACAGTGCTAGAGAAATGAAAGAGTTGCTATCATTAAGAGAAATCAGTTGTTGTTAAAAAGACCTACTGGCCATGTTGAGATTGAAATGTCTAAGACATCCAAGTAAAATGATCAGTAGACATGGAAATTCAGGCTGAGAGTTCATTACAGCCTGCTTTTCAGTTCTGGTCTACATAGGCAGAAGAGCAGCCCTGAAAATGTATATATAGAGAGAATACCAATAGCAGAAAAATGAGGAATATTTCTATATTCAGGTGACTAGGAGATGAGTAGCCATCTAAAGAGTTAGAACCTCGGTGAAGTGTTAGGGGACAAGGAGAGGAGAATCAACTGGGTCAAAAGCTGCAGTACTCTGAATGAGGATGTGCCAGTTGGTGTTAATTTTCTGGGGAGAAAACGGAAGAGTGTTTGGGACAGAAGTCAGCAAGTAGAATTAATATATACCAACATAGCAGAGGCAATAGCTATAATCCGTTTTTTTCTCACATCGTTGGCACTGAAAGGAAAGTAAAAAGATAGAGTAGTGGCTTGAGGAACTAGGGAAGGTTTTTACAATGGAAAGCACAATTCTATTTTAGATGTGGTCTTTAAACTCAAAGCTTAAATTTATTTACCCTAAAATAGTTCCCTCAAATGGTTTCCTTAAATGTATACTTTATATTGTTTTAAAAGTATTAGTGAATTGAATAAAAGTCCTACATAAAATACAAGTATACTATGTTTTTTTGAACATCTGAACCATGAGAAATTAGACACTGTATTATGTAAGATAGCAATACTTGATGAACTAACGATTTAAGCACAGAAAGCATCTGTTTCACAGTAAGACACTTTATTTTCTTTTTCGCACAAATTACTTGTATCTGGCTCTGCTTCCATATGTAGAAGGCTTGTGTACATAATGGTGCTGGGTGTGTCACCGACCAGCTCTGCAGCCTAGGACAAATTAATTGGCTTAAGTCTCCACACCATTTTCTAAAAATAAATATTACAAACTTGATGATCTCTTAGATAGATTCCAGCTAGAAAATGTTATATGTATTCCCTTCCTTACTCCAGCTCTATTTTGGGGAGGGTTTTGAAAATATTACATACATGGGATGAGCAGAATTAGAAAATTGGCCAAGCTTTAAGAAAAAAAAATTCAAGAAGTGAGCACTGAATTATTTTATTTGGAAAAAGGGCAAGACGGGAATGAGACCAAATGCACAAAATTCACCAAAGAAGGAGGGAAAATAGAGAATTATAGTTTCTGAAATATTAAATATAATTTTGAAAAATAAAATAAAAGGGAAGCTTAGCTTGATAAAATATGGAACACAGTTTTTATGTGGTCATATTATAATCCTAGACACAGGTTTTCTTTTCGATTAATGAATAAGAAACCCCGTGCTAGGGGCATTCATTGTGCCAGACACTTGAAAGTCTCTTTGGCTGTATCCTATCTGTAAAATGAGAAAGGAGAGGACAGAAGGAGAAAGGGAACAGAGGAAGTAAAGCTCACTTAATGCAGGCAATTTTGTACCTTACTCAGTTTCAGACAGAAGTCTTGATTCCAAGATGGTGAATCAACTGGAGACTTAAGAGGCCCTGAGGATGTGACTTCTCTGCTTTCTGAGAAAGTGATGTAGGATTAAGAGCCTCTTGAGAAAGTCAAGTGGAAAGAATTGCATAGTACAGTAAACCACAATCTTGCCTTCGTGGTCTTCAGGGAGGCAGGCAGACAGAGTGTGAACTATACTTCACATGATGCTGGTCCCAGCAGAATGTTGGTCCATTAGGCATAGGTAGTGCTCTGCACTGAATGTTTGCATAACTCCCACAATCCAATTCATATGTTAAAATCCTAACTCCTGAAGGTGATAGTTTTTGGAGGTGGGATCTTTGGGAGGTGGTTAGGTCATAGATCTGTCCTAGTTAATATTAGTACCCTTATACAAGAGGTCCTATGGAATTCCCTTGCCCTTCTGCCATGTGAGGTTGTGGTGAAGATAGCCATGAAGGAAATGAATTCTCATCAGATACTGAATCTACCAGAACCATGATCTTAGATTTCCCAGCCTCTAGAACTGTGAGAAATAAATGTTTGTTTTGCTTTGTTTTGTTTTATTTTGTTTGCTTTTTAAGCTTTTATTTTAATTCTAGTTGGTAAACATAAAGTGGTATATTAGTTTCAGGTATATAATATGGTGATTCAAAAATTCCATACATTAGCCAGTGTTCATCACAGGTGCCCGCCTTAATAAATAACAATAAATGTCTGTTGTTCATAAGTGACCTGGACTATGGCATTTTGTTACAGCAGCCTGAAGGGACTAAGACAGGTGCTGTGCCGTTTTCTCCCAAATTATCTCATCATCCCCTTCTCCACTGCTTTAGGACATGATTTCAAAAGGTCGGCCTTATTTGGAGCTGGTTGGGTGGTTGCCACTTTATTTCTTTCTGATTTTGAGATATAGCTCTGCACCTGCTATATATTATGAGAAGGCTCCTATCTCAGAGTGACAGGATGGGGGATGTCTTTGGGTGAGTAGGAGAAGAAAAGACAGGGATTTTTCGCATCATGACAATTTCAAGAAATAGCAAAATGTTTTAGTATCTGTAAAAGCTAGCAAGGTGTCATGACACCTCTTGGCTGTAAATAGCACTCTTTCAGAACCCAAATCGTAATTTGAGGTGTCCTGCCAGTCTCATCTCCTTTCTTCCCACCACACATGCTGTAATACCTGTCCCAGGCAATCCCATCAGTTGTGACTTTGTGATCTGACCAAACTTTCACTATTTTGGTATTAAATTGGATTTGAACTTGGGTCTCAATTCAATTCAGTTCAATTAACATTTATTGACCACCCACCAGGCAAGGTCTTTAACCTTCTCTCTAGGTCACATCTAAACCTTTCTAAACAAGCAAATTGAACTGCAAAGTCTGAAAGAGCCATACTTTCTTATAACACTTCCAGTATCGTTCAGTGCTTTGCTACTTAAAATATCTCAGGTTTGCTTTAGAAAGCAATGTTACTCGGTAGCTGGGATAGCTAAGAGACTAGATTTCATGTGGATCTTTACTTGAGTCAGAAAAGGGGGTTCTGCCAAAGACTGTGTTGGTCTGATTTAAATTGCAAGCAAAGATCAGCAAGGGATAGATTTGAGTTGCTGCTACAAGCACTTTGGAAATCAGAACAGAATGAGTTCTTCAGTCTGAGCATTTCATACTTTTGTTAACTGGATGGTTCTCCCTCTTTTACTATTTGTGAATCCATTTTGAAAACACAGAAAGAACAAGTTGTCATAGAGAGAGAATCCTGGATCAGCCATATAATGGTCATGGGAGTCTGGACAAATTACTTGATCCTACCTGGGTTCCTTATTTCAGTATATCTTTATCACCTGCGCACAATACCTGGCACATTACATGGTCAATTCCCCTTCTTAGAAGTATACATTAGTCATTAAATGATGTTCTACTAGGAGAAAATCACTAACTGTACAACTGTTTTGTTCTTTCTACTCATGTGTTTTAAATGTTTAGTTTGCTTGAGACCATGACAATATTATGACCACAATAATATTATTGCCAAAATGATAATATTTTTCCAATTGAGGCCAAGGGATTAGAAACATAACAAGTGATAGGTTTGACAGACTCTTTTTGACCTTAGTCTTGACAGAGAATTAGAAGTGATGATAGAAGGTAACTTTGACTTTTCCCTTTCAGGGGGTTCACTAAGACCTATCGCTGTCATCTAGAGTTAAGGAGGGAAAGTGAGACTTCTAGGTGATAATGGAAGGGAACAATCTAAAAAACTAGCATTTGGGGTCTTTAAGTCAGGGGGAAAGTCATATCCAAAGGTAATTTATTCAATCCATTTATTTAAAATTATTAGATTAAGATCTTGTAATATTCTGGTACTGTTCTAGATGCAGGATATACATTTAACAGAGCATTTAGTAGAGTTCCCATGCTGAAGTTAGCTAAGTTCTGTAACTTCTGACCCCAGGGGGGGAAAAATTGGGACAAATGTGCAAATTAAATGTGAGAAACTTGTCTTAGATAACCTGCAATGAATAATTGTTGTCATTTAGTTAAGTACATAAACTATACTCAAATATTTGAATTAATTTTAATTTTTCTCCACATTGTATCTTTTTCATATACTCATGAATTATACTAAGTATGCCATTAAAATAATATTCATCTTTAAGAATTTTTGGTCAGAAAGTATAATTTGATCTGAAAACATGTATCTCATCTATTGTTCTACTTACTTTTAGTGTCTTTTTATATAAAATCTTTCTTCAAGGAGAACCTACCAGTTTATCTGCCAAATCATTGATAGCAGCACCTGATGTCAGTTTCTGGAATATTAGGCAACAAGGTATAGAGAATATAGCTCAATGCAATAGTGCTTTATGTGAATTGTAATTTAAAAAAATTACAATTTTCTGGTGGCATAAAAATGTAATGTCTTGTGTTATATACAAATTTTTAAATACAGTTGTTAATCTCTTAATTAGCCTTCACTTTATCACATCTGCCTTAATTAACACTCTGTTCCTCTGTTAAAATAAATGTCCACAGCATGCTGAATGGTATTGGTTAATATCGTATGGCTATATACTTCTTCCACAGGTAAGTTGCTTACTATGATATGGTTGTTTGTTATCAAATCTGTTTCTCACAGTTGTGCTATTAATTGTAATTAAGAAATTTAATTTAATATTGTGTACATTACTGCAATATATGTTAAAGGAAAAGGTTTTTATCTGAACTATATTAAATACATTGGAAATAGTCATTAAAAAAAAGTTGCCTAAACAGTACTATTGTATTGGATGTGTGTAAGACAGTTGTAGAAGAATGAAAGCAACTGCAAAAATATGGCAGTCTGGTTATTTTTACAAAGGTCTTTAGGTTTTCATTGCACTTAAAAGAATCTAAAATAGGAAACTGAAGATAATTATTACGGGCATAGCTTAGGAGAGAAAAATGACACTGAACTCTAATGAGCAGACTCACAAAAATTACTATAATCCTAAGTCAAGTAATGATGATATGAATGTAACTCATTTGTGTGCATTGAAATATTGAAATGCTTATGGGGTATATACTTTTTTTAATGATTTCTATGTTTGAATGGACTTTTCTAATACCTGACCATTTAGATTTCCTATTATATCAGTTTCCTTCTGTAACAAGTATCTCCCAAAACAGTTAACAGAAAGTCAGTAACTTTTATCAAAGATGGCAGGTGTTGAATAAGCAGTAAACCATATTTATGTTCTTACAAAATGGAGGCATCACTTTAATAAAGCAAAATATCAGTCCACACGGTCTTTGGTAGAATTAGTCCTGAGTAATTTGAGTTTTGACTTATAGAAGGTTTTAAGAAATATTTACATAAAATGTGTATTCAAAAGAAGACTCATAAAACACAAAGACTTAATTGTCCAGATACACCTTATTAAGTGGTGACATGAGATTAATAGTGATTTTCAGTATGTGAACAGCTGCTGTCATATAGGGCTACAACCTGTGCCAACCTCCAAACTGAAATGTATTTTATTTCCATGAATATCTTTCTTATAAAACTCCAAATTCATCTAGTTCAGTACTTTGTCTAATTATTTTTGAACTCATATTACCAGAATAGAAGGTATTCAGTAAATATTAATTTAAGAATGCAGAACTTGATAGTTTTTGTTCTATCTGCCTCATTGACTTTCAGATTCTGAATCTATGACTTTTGTTATATATAGAAACAAAAATAATAAAGGGGCTGCTCTTTGACCTTTAAAGCAAGTACTGGAGGTCACAAAATGACTTAATGCCGATCACAAAATTAGTTTTGTATATGAATAGAGATGTTCCATTAATGAAACACTGGATTCTCACAAATAATAAAATAAATTTAGCATCGAAGTCTAAAGATTCTCCATCTTAAGAAGATATGTCTTCTTAATAAAAAAAAGTGAGGAGGAAATATATAACCTAAAATAGAACAAGGTAAGTAGACATTGACCTCATCTCAGAATTTTTCACTGTATCAGATTGTTTCCTGAAGAACAATGTTTTATTTCTTTTTAAAACTTACTGTTATTTTTTCATTATATTTTCCCTATAATAACTTGATATTATTTAGTAAGTTCTACTAAAATGGATATACTGCAAAATAGAACCAGTCCTCTGGCTAGAGGATAAAGGAAGAAATAGCAAAGTCATGCTAATCAAAGACAGAAAAGGAAGACAAGGCTAAGACAAGAAAACAAAGAATATGGTTGCAAACAAATTTAGTGTCTCTTTGAATTCCATCATAAATGTTGTCCAGCTTCAAGTGTGTGTTATTACTTTCTTCTTTATATGAAAACCTGACTTCGTTATAAAAGTGCAAATATTCCCATCACTGAGAGTAACACTTCTAGTGGCATATGAAGGAGGAAAATGGTCTGCTTGGAAAAAGTCAGACAAAGCTAAACCATGATGATTGAGTCCATTTCTCCTCTACAAGCTGCTAATTATCCCATACTACTACAAAACAATTGGGCACTGGAGAATATGTACTTTAAAAGAGTGCAATAGGCAGAACAGTGTTTCAATCTTTTGTACACAAAATTTTAACTGCAATGTTTCTAGTTTCACTCACATGATTTGTTTTTGTCGAATAACCATACACATGGCCATTCCCTCATCTCAAGTTTTAGTATATACTAAAATCTCTTGATGTGTTTGTTAAAATGCATATTTCCAGATCCCCCCACCAAAGATTCTAATTCAGTAGGTTTATGGTGAAGCCTAGGAATGAGTATTTTTAAAGGCACTCCTGTAAATTTTCATGCAAGTGATCTGTAGACACATTTTGGAAGCACTGGATAAAGACCTCGCTTGAACTTTAGGGTTTATGCAGAACCAAACTAGTATTCATGGCTTGAACACTCTCCTTGTATATAGTTGTCAACATTAGTGCTTTCACAGATTGATTTCATAGTCCAGTGAAAGGAGATGAGCATGAACTCAAGTAAGCATAATACAATGCACTAAAAAAGTACTCAGTGAATTGCATGGATGACCAACATAAGAGCTCAGAGGAAGAAAATATCATTTTCAGTTATAAGGTTCAAGAGATGAATTCGTTTGAAAAGAGGTTTGAAAGGTGAGCATTTACATAAGGGAGAAAAGCATCTCAGTAATGGAATAAGTCAAGAAAAACCACTTGGGAGGTTCCACCTGTGGTGCAGCAAGTGAGCCAGTGAGGCAGGAACACCGGATGACGTCAGAGTGGTCAGACTGTACTGGGAAGGAAGTTCAGGGATGTCCACTGGGCTACGGCTTAGGTTATTGGTTCAATGTCATTCTTCCTTGATTTGGTTCTGACTTCTCTTCAGAATACGTCATCCAGATTGGCTCTTTTTGGACTTCCTGGACCAGCTGTACTCACCTGTCCGTAAAGTTTGGAAGCTGGCGGGTCCTCCCTTTTTTACTGGAAGTCAAAATGAGCTGCATTTCCTGTCATCAGAGCCTCCACCCTCAATGAAAATATGTTGAATGCTGGTTTTTTCCTTTTCTGCTGCTATTGTTAGACTGATTGTTTTCCCCTAAAATCAGCAGACAAGCTGTCTGTTCTTAACTCCCCGGGATTTACCTCCTTAAGCTTCCACTGAGGAGATTTTCCTTAACTAATAGCTGCATATCTTCATAAAGCTGTTCTCATTTAAATAGGCATTGGCTAGAGAGATGCTACTTTACTTTCTCAGGTCTAATCTGAAACAGGAACTAAACTTCACATAGGAAGATTAGAGTTTCTTCATCTGCCCTCACTGCTGCCCTCAGAAGGCCTTTAACAGGATCTTTAGAGGATCCAGCTTGGCCAAGAATATCTGAACCAGTTCCCAAATAAGCCTTTGGGGAAATCCCCAACTGCTTGTAACTGCTTCTCTCTCCCAAAGGGAGAATGCATCTCCTTGTAACAGGCTTATTTAGGAACAAGTTCCCTGAAGCTATCCTTCTGGTGGCTCAAAACCTAGGATTCCTTAAGAAGAAAATGATAGATAACTGAATCCAAAGATTTCCAATCCAGTATTAAAAACAATCATTAATGTAGTTTCCCCACAGTACTTAATGAGGATGATGGCTGGTAGTAATGATAAATTTCTACTTGTATGCTCTTGCCAGGGACCTTCTCGGGAAGGAAGCTGCTGCTGGATGAGGCATTTTGAATTTGTGCTAAACCCTTTTCAGTAGGAATGTCCTTGCTAGTTCTTCATCTGAAGAACTGAAGGTGAAGTATTAGCTCTTATTGAAAGCAAGAATTTATTGACACTAGGCTATTAAAGACAATCTCTTTGGATACGTGCATCATTATCAATAACATGATAGTTTTGCCTATTTGAAATTCAGCCCTATGTTTCACACTGAACCCTTGGGTGATTGTCAATTCAAAATTTTAAAGAGGACTTCATCAGCTAAGTTTCAGCAACCTGCAACTCCACCTCCATATAGTTTAATTGTTCCTGATGGAAACAAACAAAAATGATAGGTTCCAAAGGCTCTGAAACCCCAGCGTGCCTTGTTCTGCCAATACTGAAGTAATCTGAGCTACCGCTTATGGAGTGCTTGATGCTGGCAAATACTTTACAAATTATCTCAGTTAATAATTGCAATAGTTCGGTTTTGGTCAAGATGGCGGAAGGCCAGGTGACCGCATTTCGGGGAGTTACCTGAAGAGAGCTGAATTCCAGCAAAAAAACCACTACAAGACCACCGGGAACACCCATGAAACCAGTCTGAAATGTGATATTTCCCACTTCTGGACCGCCACGAGAGACAAAGAACATCGGCAAAAAGGTAGAAACGAATTGGAGGGTCTGGAGGCTTGCCCCCAGAGACAGGGGAGTGGGGGAGGAAGCCCGCAGAGCTGAACCATTGAAAACAAACACCCCAAAACGAAAGTGCTCTCTGAGTGAGGAATAACAGCAGATTACGGCCTGAATCGGGGCTAGAAAGAAGCTAAACACAGCGGAGCCGGGGGCAAGGCAAGGAGACTTTTAAAAATCTTTTATTTTCTTTCTTTTCCCGCTGCCTGCACTCCTTCCGCCCTGGCGGGCCCCGGCCCCAGCGCGCGCAGCTGCCTGCCTCCACCTGAGCCGCCACAGCTGCCGGGAAAGCAGCGGGAGTGGGTTCTATCCTGCCCTTCTCTCCCGTTTCTCTCCACACCGTCTGCCGCGTGTAGACCCCCCCCAGGGAAGACGTCTTTTACAGACTTTCGT
This sequence comes from Spilogale gracilis, assembly GCA_004023965.1. NCBI lineage: Eukaryota > Metazoa > Chordata > Mammalia > Carnivora > Mephitidae > Spilogale > Spilogale gracilis. The sequence goes on along the minus strand of PITA01019566.1, from coordinate 292 downwards.
GGGACCGGAGAGGCCCCAGGTCCCAGGGCGCAGACAAAGTCGCCCGATCCAAAAGGAGTTGTGGCTTAGAGGTGCGGGAGTGAAATGACAAGTGGGGGCAGAAATCAATACAACATCTGCACCAGCCCGGCTGTGACAGACTGCCAACCGGGAGGCTGGAAAGAGCCCCTCCCTGTGTAGAGGCTCCCTCTGGGAGGGAGGTCTGGGCACAGACATCCTGCTCCGACTTGACTTCCTCAACTGCTGAAAAAAGACGCAAAAGAACAACGCTCCGCTACCAGAGAATTGCAGC
>PITA01019565.1:0-27382 GCA_004023965.1 Spilogale gracilis | reverse complement strand
GGTTCAGGTCAGGACTTAGCCTCGGGAAAAGGGGAGTGAATATTAAAACAGCCATCCTTCTGCTCTAGTTGGTGCTGACACCCTGCCCATCTCCCAGCCCACCTACCCATAACCGACACCTACATCCCTCTTCCATCCTAACCTTCTGGTAGGAGCGCCACACATGTAGCCAGATATTTTCATTCTTATCGCCAGCTATGGACAAGGCGGGGCAGTGGGGTGGGTGCCTGCCACAAGGCGAGGGCACGTGGCTCTCGGGCCTCCCGTGAGTCTCGGCCACTGCCCAGCTAGCACGGTCTGAGGGGGCATCCTACTTTCCCAGCTGGTCCCACCCCACCCACGTGACAAGCAGCTCATCAAGGCTCTTCAAAGACAAGAGTACTGCGTGGACACAGGGCGCCAAAGGAGACTCTGATGCATCCTTTTCATCTTCACTGAGGCCACTCAGCTTCGCTTAATCAAAGAACAAACAGTAAGGGAGACTTGGGGACTGGCCTGTTGTCCACAAAAATCCCATTAATGGCCACTTTTTGAAACCTCTCTGCTACAAAGACCAGCAGGGAAGAAGGAGCTTGACAAACTAGGAGGCACTGCAGGAGGAATTTTGCTCCCTCGTGTCTTGGAAGCGCACCTCCAACCCACAGGGTTAGCCTCCTGGGGTCTGAGACAGTGGGCCAGTCCCTGCACGGCCCCAGAGTAGGGTCCTCAGGCTCTTCGTACACATGGGTGGCACTGGGTGCAGATAACAGAACTTGGGGGAGCTGGAAACCCAAGGGAGGGAAGAGGAAATGGGGAAAAGGACCCTCTCTGGGGTAGGCCATCTCCCACCCTGGGATCTTAGGTCCCCCCCAGAGACTACTCATTCAGGGGTCCTTTGAGGGTCCCCAGGGAAAGCCAACCTACATGGCCTTGTCCTAGTCAGCAAGGTGACACAGAAAGCATGTGTCCCTGCCAGGCCCTGTGCTGGGTGCTAGGGACACAGAGGGGTCCCACAGCCACACCTCTCAAGGAGCTCACTGTCTAGGGAGAGAGTAAGGGCAGGTGGGGATGAACGGGGTTGAGATCAGGACTGGGAGGGGCAGAGGGAGGTGTCAGGTGGGGCTCCCCAGAGACCATGCAGCTCTGCACTGAGTCTCCCAGAGCTGTTAGAGAAAGCAGGACCGGGGCTTCCTGGAGCAGGGGCAGCTGGTACTGAGTCCCAGAGGGAGACAAGTGTGGAGAATGCAGGAGCCTGGCTGAGGCAGAAAGGATGAGCAACCACAATGGGACCCGGGGGAATCAAGATACAGAATGAGGAATCTCAGCATGCAGGGGTCTAGGGTAGAGTATCTGGAGTAAGCTGCAGTGGGGGGCACAGGAAGGAAGTATCACAACTCCGGGAGGGGCAGGGGAACGGACTGGTGGAACTGATGGCTATTTTCTGAGCCCCTACTCTGCGTGGTACACTGTAAGCCATTGCAGCCCATACGAGGTGTGGCGTGCTTACAAAAAAGAGCTCCTGCCCTGGGAGCTTACAGTTCGTGTGTTCATTCATTCGTTCATCATTTATTGAACACCCTCTATATGCCAGGTACTGTTCTAAGAGTAGAGATATCAACTAGGAACAAATCAACGTCATGTGCCCCTACTGAGCACATTATGTAGCTGGGGAGACAAAGCCAGACCAGGTCTACATCCGTGTCAGGCGGCAATAGCGGAAGTTAACAAAACAGGATAAGGGGGCACAGAAAGATGGTGGGGGGATTGCTATTTTGGACAGGGTGGTCAGGAAAGACTCTGATAATATGACGTTTGAGAAGAAACGGAGTGAAGTAAGGGAGAGGGCCACAGGGCTGTCCGGGGGTCAGAGTACTCGGGAAGAAGGGACAACACTCAGGGCTTCCTGGGCGTGGGGTGGGGCACATGCAGGGAAGTAAGGAGGCCAGCATGGGGGAGGCAGGAAGGGAGGAGACGGATGGGAGTCAGCTGGGGGAAGCCACCCCGAGAACATCAGAGAAGCAGCCGATACCTAGCAAGGACCAAAAATCGGAGCTCGCATTCCACAGATACTGAGGGAGTTCAGAAGATGGAAAGCGGGGCCGGGACACCCAGCGAGAGGACTTGACACAAACGCCCGGGTGCTCTGCCGCTAACCAGGGCTTCCCTCGGACGCTGTCCGGTCCGGATGGCTGAGTCTCCGTCACAGCTGCAGCTGGTCATCAAGCAGCAGCCTCGGTCCTTCCAGGGCTGGGTCGGCACATAGGACCCTGCTCTCCCCGCTGCAGGCGGGGGAAAGGCCCGGCAGGGTCCTCTAGGGCTAGGCCAGCAAAATGCAGCCAGCCAGACCCCAGATCGCCCGTGTCCTCCTGACCAAGGTGCGTGAGCACGGATGTCCAGGGCTCGCCCTGTCCCCAGGCACCTCTTGATGGGTCTTTCACCCATTCAGCAGTCCCTCCTTGCTGCTGCCCCCAGAGTGACGGCTCCCTGACCACTGTCAGCAGCCACATGAGATTGTCCATGACCCTCGGTGCGGTGCCGAGGGTCCAAACCCATCTGCGCCCAGCCCTTCTGAGCGCCACTCCCGTGCTGCCCACGCTCCGGCCACAGAGGCCTGCTGACGCTGCTCTCTCCGCCCCAGTGCCCTCCTCGCACACAGAACACAAACAGCAGTAGCTACCATGTGCGTGCCCGCTCCTGTCCGGAATGCTCTCTTCATGGTGACTCATCTCTCCTCACTACAGCCCTGTCTTATTTCACAGATGACAAAACTGACACAGAGAGAAGCAAAAGAACGTGCTTAGGGAGACTCATGCAGGGGAAAGAATGGGCTTTAACACTCAGGGTCTGTCTTAATCAGTGCCCATCTCCTGCCCTCTGGGAAGTTCCTACTCTTTGTTGCGACTCTGCACAAGACTAACCTCCTTCAGGAAGTCTTTTTTGAGGGCACCTAGGGAGCTAAAATGGTTAAGCGTCTGCCTTCAGCTCAAGTCATGGTCATGGGGTCCTGGGATCAAGCCCCATGACCAGTTCCCTGCTCAGTGGGGAATTTGCCTCTCCCTCTGCCTCCACCCAATCATGCTCATTCTTTCACTCTCAAATAAATAAAATCTTAAGGGAAAAAAAAGCCTTTTTGGATACCCACCCCCCACACCCTTGCCCCATAATTCCCCAGAGTTATGGTTGTTTCCCCCAGACAGAGAGGTCTGTCAGTGCTGGAGGTCTATCTCATTCACGCATTTTCTTTCTCACTCATTCAGTAATTATTCAGTACTGAGTGCCGGGCACTAGGTCTGGCCCTGGCAATAACCCAAGTAAGGGACATGGTCCCTCAGCTTCGGGAACTCACTTTGGAGTGGCATAGACAGGGGGTGAGGCAGCATCACCACCAGTGGGACAGAGTGGCAGAGGGGGCCACATGGCTCTCAGACAGGTGGTACTCTAGAGCAAAATCAGAGGAATCTAAACTAGGTGTTAACAGGACAGGCGTCCAGAGAAGCTGCTGGTCCTTGGTATAAATTTACTTGTTCAACAGCCCTTTACGAGGGCCTGAACAGCACTAACAGGTGGACAAGGGCCAATGTTCAGTGTGCTCGCTGTAAATGAAGACGCCGGCCGCAGGGTTAAGCATCAGTGCCTTATGAGTTTGGTCAGTGTGAATCATCAAGTGGAGCTGAGCCACTCTGGGTGTCCTAAACCAGTGTTCTCAGCCCGTGACACTGGGGTTGAGACCATGGTGGCTGCACCAACTTTGGCCACACGGTGAGGACATGTTGGGCCAACTAAACAGTCACGTCCCTCCCACCCTCCCCAGCCACCTCCACCAGCCTGGTCACACCCTCGGTTTCCTTGCCTACTTAGTGCTTACCATGCTTTGTCAGAATTTTTAAAAATGTATCTATTTCCCACTAGACCATGAACTTCTTATCCATCTCTCTATCCCCAGACCTCAGCATGCCTTCAAGGCCAAGAGAGCTCATAAATGTGGGCGGCTGGATGGACAGATTGAAGGGTGAATGCTGTTCCAGGAAGCACGGCTTAGCACCCGGTGCCGGCGACCCTGGGGGACAGTGTCAGCATGGTTTCTGGTCTGGCAGCCGGCAGAATCCCAGTGGGGGCAGGCCTCCTAGGGGGTCAGCAGGACTTGAGAGAAGGCGCGCGCGCACACACACACACACACACACACACACACACACACACACACACAGCAATCCCCGCTCCCTACTCTGACGCTGGCATAGCAAACTTCTGAAATCAGACCAGTTCAGCTTCTGTCCTGTCCTCTCCCTACAAACCTCTTCACCCGCCCTCTTGTCTGACCCCCAATTCTTTCTTTTGGCCACAGGTCCCTCTCGCCAGGAGGAGGCCCACTGCAGTAAGGGTAGGACCGGAGGTCACACAGATCTCAGTTCCGAGGCTGCACTGCCCTGGAAAAGGGACTTAAGTTCCCTTGGTGCCCATTTCCGCTGCTGTGCCAGGCTCATGGGACCCTCCACCCATCCGTGAGGAGCCAGTGACTGGCCGGATGGGAGAGTGGCGGGTCAGCCTCCAGGTGTGACACTGTTTTATTAGGGGCGTTGGAATTTAGCGATCAGTCTGAGGAAGCAATGAACTAAATTCACTGGGTCTGATTATGAAGCCCCCCATCCCACTGCTCACTATAAAACAGGGGCATGGAGTTCCAGTGACGGGGAGAAAGTGCGGATGTAGTGCCTTCTGCTACAAAAATGCTCCCAAAGTATAATCAAAAAATAAGAATAGGGGCGCCTGGGTGGCCCAGAGGGTTAAGCCTCTGCCCTCGGCTCAGGTCATGATCTCAGGGTCCTGGGATGGAGGCCCACATCGGGCTCTCTGCTCAGCAGGGAGCCTGCTTCCCCCCTCTTTCTCTGTCTGCTTCTCTGCCTATTTGTGATCTCTCTCTCTGTCAAATAATAAAATCTTTAAAAAAAAAGAAATAAAATAGAGATATCTAATCGAGCTCTAATGAGAAAAAGGTAAATGCCCAAGTGTAAGAAAAAGCGGGGCAGGGAGTGGTTATAGCAGGGACAGAAGGGCAGATGCAGAGGCTAAGGCAGCTCAGGGAACAGGGCACCTAGCCAGCTGCGGCCCCAGCCCAGCCCAGGCACCTGGGGTTTAACACCCACGTGGCTTCTTTGGGGGCTGCCAGCTCCCTGTAGGGGAAACCTGAAAATGCACCCACCAGCCGAGTGAAAAATAAGGGATTTTGCACGAGTAAGAAGTCTTCCACAAGGAACAAAAAACCAGGAGGGGGAATGGGGAGTCACTGTCTCATGGGTCCAGGGTCTCCTTCAGGGGTGATGAAAAGCTTTCAGGACTAGAGAGAAGTGATAGGAGCAAAACACAGTCAGTGCACTAATCCCCACGAAGCCTCGGCATCAAAATGGTCACTCCTGCATTATGTGAATTTCACATCGATTCCCTTTAAAGGAAAAGGCAAAAAAAAGAAAAGAAACCCAAAACTAAAACACAAAAACCCTAAGCCTTCACCACAATTCCAGCTTCAATGCGGAATCCCAAACCAAGTTAGAAATGCAAAAATGCGTGAGCCACTGAAAACCATTAGTGCCTAATAAGAAAATGCAGAACTGCTGTGCAGGTCACGTGCACACCCCAGGGCGTGAGGGAGGAGGAAAAAAAGCTCACGAGTTCACAGCAATAAAGAAAAAGAAAAAAAGAAATTGTAACTGATATGGGGAAAACATCCACAAGGGAGAACCAGCAATGTCCACACACAGAACTGATACTCTAGGACCCTGAGTCAACCAAACTCACGGGCTCAACACAGAATTATCTTGACTGTATAGAACTAATAGCTCAAGATAAAACCATCAGAGACAAATAACTAAAGCAATCACGGAAAGATTAGAATTCATCATGAAAGAACAGACCCTACAGAGAAAAAAATAAAAAAGCAAACCCACAGATCTGAAGAAGGACCAACAAACCTCCTAGGAATGAAACACACCATTGTTGAAATCAAGACCTCAGCAGACGGGTTAATTAGCAGAGCTAAAGGATTTGAAAAATGCATCTGAGGAAAATCTCCAAGATACAGCATGGAGAGCTATAAAGACGAAACCCGAGAGCTTAGGAGAGGAGTGATACGAGTCTCCAACATTTTGGAGCTTCAATGGAAGAAAACTGAGCGAATGAAGCACAGGAGATATTAGAAGAGACATGGCTGAGAATTTTCCGGAACTGATAAAACACACAAATCCTTCTCTTGAACGAGACGTGTACCTCTGAGGAGCAAACTGTGAAAGCAAACGACTCCACACCTAGACACGTGCTAGGAACGCAGCAGCACACACCTGACCACAAATTCCAGAAAAGAACAGAAAAACATCCTCCAACCCTGAGGGAAAAACCACCGAAAACCTACAATTCCACATGCAGCTAAAGCACCATTTAAGAGGGAGGGTAAAATGAAAGCCTTTTCACCTCCAAGTCTCGCTAGATCGCAAAGTTTATGATTATGAAATGAAATCTACACAACAAAAATAAAATAAAACACGGCATTTTCAGACGAGCAAAGCGTTAGAGAGGCGATTGCTCATGGACCGTCCCAGGAAAAACTACTGAGCACGGCCCTTCAAAGACAAATGAAGCCAAATCTAGAAAGAAATGAGACTGAAGAGGTGAAAAGCAAGGAAGCCAGTAAACATGAGCTAAATTTACATTTAAATAACCACCCATTGTATAAAACAGCTGCTTTAATGAGACAGAGGTACCTAATCCCCCCCAAAACATGTGAGGACTTTGCTGGAGTTCAATCTGAGGCACTGCTCAGGGCCCTCAGTGCGGCCAGTCTCCCCAACTGTCTGCTGCGGGCTCCCCCTTAGCCATCCCGGGCAGATCATGCTGTCCTTGCACAGTCCCCCCTGCCCAGTTGCTGAGTCACCAACCCCCACCCCAGGCCACAGTGGGCAGGGGGCCAGCAGCCACGTACCTGGAGCTGCTGGCTAATCTCTTGATTTGGATGAAAACCACACGCAGGGCTCTCGCATCCCAAGAAGCAGCTGAAAGAGCGAGACAACCTCTCCAGGAAGTCCGGGGGCATATCTCCCCCCACCAAAAGGAAAAAGGAGATGGCGGGTTGCACAGATTAATTCCCCCTCCTTGCTGGCTACTCCAAAGCAGGCGCGCTGCTCTCGCCCATCCGGAGAAGCCCTGAATTCCAACAGGATGCACCTGTTAGGCACCGTGCAGGAGGCGGACCAGTGATTGTCAAAGCGTGGTTCCCAATGCAGCAGCATGAGCCTCATCTGGGAACTTGTTAGCAATCTCCAGGACACCTGGGCGGCTCAGCTCAGTTAAATATCTGCCTTCGGCTCAGGTCATGATCCTGTGGTCCTAGGATCGATGTCAGGTTCTCTGCTCGGCAGGGAGTCTGCTTCTCTCTCCCTCTGCCCCTTCCCCCTGCTTGTGAGCTCTCTCTCTCAAATAAATAAACAAAATCTTTTTTTAAAAAGGCACATTCTCCAGTCCCCTCCCTAAGTCTTCTGAGTCTGAGACTGACTCTGGGGCTCAGCAGTCTGTTAGAAGTTGGAACGTGTCTTCCAGGTGATTCTTATATTAGGTGATCAGGTGCTCGATAATGGAGTTGAGTGAATCGCTATTACCATGCATCTGCGTGGGGCTAAGCAGCCCCAACAGGCTGGGTCCTGGCAGAGGACGGACGTGTCGAATGGACAAGGAATAAAACTCCTTGGTGGTAAGCCACCGGGATGTGGGTGTTGTTCATTACGGCATCCTAACCAAGCCTGCCCAGTCTGATACCACCTAACATCAAAGAGCGGTTTCCTGAAATAGCTCAAAATCAGCTCCACCTGTGAGGCAAAGAGGCTCACCGCCTTATCTCGCCAGAAAGGAGAAAGAAAGACAACTGTTTGTGCCCGGTGGCCCTCAGGAAATATCTGGTGCCTGAGTGACGAAGAGGAGCTAGGACTCAGCTGTATCTGTAGCTGATGAACGGGTAGGCAGTTCTGGTGCAGAAGGTTCTAGAAGGGCCCCCCAGGGCTCTGGGATCATGATGGCAGTTCTGGGACAGGGGAAATGGTACACAAAGTTTGCATCTGTATCAAGCTCTACGCATTCCAGGACACACTCACTTGTTTTATCTTACTCCTCCCACGGACGGGGATGATCTGTCCTATGCCACAGCAGGCCGAGAGGCAAAGGGGCTTTCCCAAGACTGCACAGGGAGCTGACAGCAGAGTCGGCCCAGGCTTTTATTCCGGGACAGTGTCCTTCTACTATCTGCCAAGAAATAGGCTCCAGGAAGGTGGCTTTGAGGGGAGGATGATGTCCCCCCCACCCCAGAGCACAGATGTTCCTGTGCAAAGGCCTGAGGACTCGTGGCATCAGAGGAGTTATCACCAGATTCTGGTGAACCCTGAGGCGCTCTGGTCCCCAAGGGGTGGAGAAGAAGTGGAGGGGGAGGGACAGCAGGGCATCGGCTTCTGGGTCTGCAGGCTTCTCTGGCACCCGGCACCTCGGGCACCATCCCTCGTCCAAGCTTCCTGACTCTGCGGTCTCCACTCGCTCCTGGACACAACTGACAAAGCTTGGCCGGTCCCCTTCCTTTCTTCCCATTACAATAAGCAGGAACAAGAGAACGCCAGCAACGGCCAACACTCGCCTACTCATGGGCTCAACTGAGTCCTCCTAAAAGTCCTGTGTTCAAGTCCTAACCCCCAATTCTTCAGAATGTGACCTTATTTGGAGATAAGGTCTTATAGAGGGAATCACATTCAAATGAGGCCATCAGGGCGGGCTCGTATCCAGGATAGGGTGTCCCTATACAGAGGGGAAACCAGGAGACACACACACAGAAAGGGAGAAGGCCGCGTGAAGAATGGACTTCCAGCACCATGAGCCACGGAGCTATGAGAAGCAAGGGGAAGGGCCTGCAGCAGAAGGAACCAACCCCACCGACGCCCTATCTGGACTTCTAGCCTCCAGGGGGGTGAGATGGCACACTCCTGAGGATTAAGCCAGCCAGGCTGTACTGCTTAAAACGGTGGCCCCGGGGAAATGAGTAACTGCCTCACCCGGCCAGCCTCCCAGCCCAAGTCGGCCTCCTGTGGTCAGGCTAGCCACCTCCCCGTCTTTGCTGATGGGGTTCCCTGTCCCATCCAGCCCAAAGCCACCCAAAGCCCCTCAGGGGAGAGCAAGTCACAGTGCTGTCTCCTGCCTGGCATGTCCCGTCTGTATTCTTTCACACACACTCCTCTGGCTGTTACCCACAGGGTTTTCTGCATGTGGCCTGGCCTTCCCAACAGGCCTGTAAGTTCCACGAGGTCAGGAGCTATGCCGAACACTTCTCTGCTATCCCAAGGCACAGCACTGGGGGGAGGGGGGACACAGTGGCGTCTAATAAATATGGGGTTGAACACCCTTCAAGGGTTCCCCCCTTCAGTCTTCTGTCTAGAGCTGATTCCTCATTTTTTAAAGATTTTGTTTATTTATTTATTTATTCACTTGAGAGGGAGAGGGAAGAGCAGACTCCCCACTCAGCAGGGAGCCCGATGCGGGGCTGGGTCCCAGGACCCTGGGATCATGACCTGAGCTGAAGGCAGAGGCTTCACTGGCTGAGCCACCCAGATGTCCCTAGAGCTGGCTCCTCAGTAACAGGTGGTAAGTGGGCTAAACCAGACAGTCTCTCCATTCTATTCTGCCCTACTTCATCAAGACGCCTGCTGAAGCATCTGTAATTTGGGGGCAGGTATCCGTGTACCGGACCATCTTTTTCCACTAGGCTGCAGGGTCCTTGGGATAGCAACCATCTCTCATATGCACCCACGTCCCCAGCACTCACAGAAGTAACAAGTGGACAAGCGGCAGTGTAAATTAAATGGATAAACATGAACCTACGGCAGAAATGATTTATTGTGGGTCCAAGAACTCTGTAAGAGATCTGAGGGCTCCATGGACCTACTGAAACTGCATGCACAGGGCTGTGTGTGTTTACACATGGAGGTTTATACATGTCATGTGCATTTTTCCAGGGACAGGCCCACGGTGGTACGAGAAATAAAAACAAAAGCCAAGATGAAGAAATGGTAAGACCCAAAAGTCATGGAGTAGGGAGCTGGCCTTTATTAAGTCCCGACCCTGTGTCTGGTGATATCGCTATTACTATCCCCATTTTAGATGAATGGAAACTGAGGTACCAAGAGGTGGCATCTGGCCTAGGCTTACGGACAGAGAAGCAGCCCATCCAAGCGGGTCAGAGCCAGAAGGCCTAAATCAAATCCCAGTTCTGCCACTTTCCTAGCTGTATGATCCTGGTCAAATCACTAATCACTCTCTGACTCAGTTTCTCCATCTATAAAGTGAGGGAGGGCCGTTGCAAGGAGCTGAGGCAGTCATGTATGTAAAGTCATCAGAATGGCCCCTGGCACAGGGCTGTGTCCCGAAGACCGTGAGGACAAGCACAAAGAGGCAGAAGTTGGTAGGGATGGAGCTGAGACCCAGACCTGGGGGATACTTGCCCTTCTGGGTCATCACTACCAGCACCCTGTGTGCCACAGTGACCCATCTCTGAAAACCCTGTCACCCTCAGGAAGAGGCTCCAATCCTAAAATTGGCTCTACCAGCTGGCTTCCTGGAGGAGGGCTGGCCTGGGGCCACCAACCCCGCAGGCAGTGCCTGGCCGTTCCATAAGCAGTAGGTGGGAGGCTAGAAGCTGCCCATCTGAGTCAGCAAGGCCCGGCCTGTGCACTCAGAACACTTGGAGCTTCTGCCCTGCTCCTCATTTTCCAAGAGCTTTACCAACAACTGCAAATCGAAATTAGAAAAGGAATGTGCTCCTCTGTTCCTGGAGCCCGGTGCTGACATGTGCATTCCCGTAATCATTTCCCTGAGTCCATCCCTGTGCCCCGAGCCCCGAAGGGCCACTCACATCCATTCTGCTCGGGCTCCAGGAGTCCTGCCACATCCCATGCCTGGTGCTCACTTTCCTCCAGGCAGACACAGCAGCGGCAGCAGAGGTCCCCGGAGGAACCCCATCCCAGGCGAGGCACTAGCACCTCGCCCCTGCCCAGGCCTCCGCCCTGCTCCTGAGACACAGCCTTTTTGTGATGCCTTTGCACGTGCATCTTTATATGTTTCCTGCAAAACCATCACTACAGAACCCATTTGTGGGAGCATTTTTCATTCACTCCTGTAATGCAATTAGAATCGAGCTTCTCCAGCAAGAAGGGATATGTAACATCAAGAGGGGAAAATTGTCATTTCATTCCCAAGACTAACACGCCCACCCTGCCCATCTAGGCTCTCCGGTGCTGTCTCACTCTGCCCACCCAAAGGGCAAGGAGAATGCTAACAAGAAGACTCACTCTCTAAATCTGCCTCCAAATGAAGAGGCAGAGCCTTGGGGGTGGATTCCCCTGTGTCATTAATGGGGGGCTCCCAGTTTCTCTGACACTCTCCACAGTTGAGGAAAAACTCTAGTGCCCACTGGAGAGCCCCATACTGGCTCCCTGCCCCTGTCCGAGGTGGTGGGAAAGAGCCCACTGGCTCTAACAGACTCTAACCCTACAGCCATTCCCCCAAAGAGGTTGTGACTTGCCCAAAGGCACATCCCTAGGACGCTGGGACCAGAGCCCAGATCTGCAGACTCCTGGCTGTCTCCCGCTGCTCAGCACTGCCCTCCCACCCACAGTCTGCAGTTGCCAGAAACTCAGTCTTTGCACCCACCTTGTCCTCCGGTCTCCTGATCCTTTTTGGAAATGTTCCCACTTCCTAGAGCTGGTCCCTTGTGGTCTATCGTAGTCTTGCCACTCTCCTTCTAGGTACTGTGGTCTTGCTCTCTAATGATCCAGCCTGTCTTCCTCCCTCCCTCCACCCTCTACCCGTCCCTCCACCCTCCCATCTCACCACCCACTGTTCGTCCGTGGCTACTTCCATCCAGCAAAGCCCTCTTGAGGCCTTCAAATCTGTGCCAGGTGCTTAGCCCTTCTTCCTCACGGCTCCTAAGTGCATGCTCTAAAAGTGGCCTCTTCTCCTCTGACCCAGCAAAGCCGAGAACTGACCGGTGTCCATCCAACCCTCTTAGGAGATTGACCAGATGGGCAAAGCCGTGCTCCCATGTTTGTACTAGACCCACTGATCCCTGCAGAGCTGGTAGCAGACAGGGATTTCTGGAGCTCTCGGGTCTCAGGTCCTGGCTGACAGCCCCACCTCCCTTCCTCTTGGTTCCCTCCCCTCCCCTCCGCCATGAGGCGGCCCCTACGTACGTATGCAGAAGTCCCCGTTCTCATAGTAGCCAGGGCAGCACTGGGACCTGCGTCGGTACATGGTCCGGAGGCCACGCCGATACGCCGTCTTATAGCTGATCCTGAGGCACAAGGGAGAAAGCCACTTGAAAGTATTGAAAATCAATCACTCGCATTAGAATGATATTTGTGTTAAGCTATATTGAGGATGCCATTCAATAATTACTTTAGAATGCATGGCGGCTTCGAATATGAAGGAACACAATAAAGAAAGATCGATGACTGCACCTGGGCCACGGTGATGGCGAGTGTGTTACTGACACGCTGTCTGATACACCTGCTGACTCTCCCCCAGTCTCTTCAGTGGGACACGGAGAAGGGTTTCGGGAGATCCTTTCTGGGGTGACTGTGCCAGCTAACCAAGGGCTTCTCCCGAAAACCTCTAGACTTTCTGGGGGGGAGGGGAGCTCCTGGGGGGGAGGGGACCCGGACTGGACTTGGGCCCTGACCGTGTCTCTGCCAGGGCCACCACCGAAACAAGGAGACGGCTCGCGGCCTCCAGGGAACAGTCTCCTCCCACCTGAGAACAGAAACAGAGTCAGCAAAGGGCCCTCTGAGTGTGACTCAGTTCCAGAGAGTGGGTTAACCTCCCTCACGCCAAAAATAACGTGTCCCGGGCAAGAGCTCTGCATGCCATCCTCAGGAAGGCGCAGGACCGAGCCCTGGTTCTGCAAGAGGGAGAAGCTGAGGCCCAGCGAGCAGAAGCAGCCCTGGCCTGGGCGTCAGAGCCCCGGGGTGTGGCCCCTCTACACGCCGTCCCGGGCCGGAGAGATTTACCGGCGAAGCGTCGTTCCATCCTCTATCCCAGGCACGTAGCATGTCACCTTTCTTTTATTTCCTTGTTAGAGTCTTTATTCTTATTTTATGCACCCCTCCTTCAGTTTTATGGATGAGAAAGCTGATATTCAGAGAAGTTAATGACTCTCTCAAGGTCACACAATGAATCTGTTTCAGAGGCAAGATTCGAACCCAAGTCATTCTAATTTCAAAGCCACTAGGCTTAAACTAGTGCCCTGTGTCGATCCCCACAGGGTGGCTGGTTATAAGGGATGGTCACGGCAAGGGAGGAAGACCAAGGAAATGGCTGGTGGGAGGACCAAGTCCTTAGGAGGAGGTCAAAATGGGGTATTAGTAGGGAAAGCCCCTTCCTCACCCCTAGGGTCAAAATGGAAGAGAGTGAAAGTGGCCATTAAGGGCCAGAGAGAGGAAGTACCTTCCCAAGGTCATGATGTGTGATGAGGATTCAACCCCAGATCCTCAGGCCCTGAAGCCAGAACTCCTTCACCTCCCGCCGACACCCCAGGGGAGCCTGCCCTGTAGGCCCCTCCTCGGGGGGCAGAGCAGGGGGACGAGACAGGCTGCCTTCCAATGGAGGGTCAGGCCAACTTGGGAAGGGAGCCCCACGCCACCGGCTGAGCCAGTCCCCCTAGTCCTTAAAGCCCTCGCTTTATGACAAATGACTGTGCAGGGCCCCGGGGAAATCTGTGATATTTGGGAATGTCGTAAACTAAGGTCATTCTACTTTGTCAAAAGCCCATAATGAAAAGTAAGCTGGCCCCAAAGTGAAGCTACTTCCCCAGCCCAGGAAAGCAGCTCCTGGCTATTTGGGGGGTGGTGTGGGCCTCTCAGATAAAGAAAGAGTCAGGGCTGGCTTAGAGTTCATCCATCCCAGTTGTCCTGCCACACAGGCGTACCCCCTAGCCCTTCCAACAGAGAGGTAGTCTCAGCACCACGACAGCCTCCCCGGAGAGAGATGTCTCCCACTGCTTCTGGCTCTCCCACCCTTGCTGGCTCCCAGAAATGGGGTGGGGAGCGGCAGAAGGGAGGGGCCAGGGGCCGGGCTGTCAGGAAAGGGGTGACGCATTTAAACAAACCATTCCACACTGAGGCAGCCTGATGGTGTGTCTGTCAGCATGCACACCCCAGGTCAGCAGGAGAGCTGCAAGGCAACTCAGTAATTTAGCGAAATAACTCATGTTCCAGGAAGGCAGCCTATTTTAATAAGTAGCCACTCACTCACCTTCCCCCCAGCGCTGATGGATGGCAACCCTGGCCGCCGAGTACTCAGCAGCGCCACACCTGAGAGCCAGCCTGGTCCGGCACAGGGCCTGACAGGGCTCATGGATGGCGCAGGACCTCGATCTCGCCTCCACCTTTGCCTGGGGCCACGGGCAGCCAAATTGGCATAGCCAAGGAAGTTGTAAGGGGTATCTGGTCCCACCTCTTCACGTCACAGTCAAGGGCTAGGGGAAGGGGATGCAGTCGGGCCAAGTAGCTCCTCTTGGACCAAAGTTCCTACAAATGACTATACAATCTTGGGCGGGCGGTGGGGTGGCGGCGGGGGCGGGGGGAGTTCTACCATAAGGCACCAGAGAGAGAACAAAGGTGGGTACTGGAAGGAAAGAGACACGCGGAAGAAGGGAATGACACAGGGCAAGTTTAACCCAAGGGCAGGCCCCAGTCACCCATATTCCAGGTGGCTACAATTCAGATAGAAAACACACAAAGCCTCACGGGCTTGAAGCACCACAAGACAAGCCCAAGGTGTATCCAGCAACTTGATAGGGAAAAGTAGAAATCCCAGGAAAGAGAGAGCTGCAAAGAGGAAGCCCGAAATTTGTTGTAAAATCTCTGCCCAAACTCCTGGCCCCTGAATGGTGTGTGTGGAGGGCAGGTCCCACACAGTCCCACTAAGACTAAACATATGGGACTCTCAGAGTCTGGAAATCAAATACAGCCAGATTAACGGTTGAAACAAACAACAACAAATTGATACTCTCGAGAGGAACGTAACAGATTTCATTCTCTACCATCTCTGCAATGCACAGTGCCCAGAATACAATTCGAAATTACTAGACACAAGGAGCAACTGGAAAATACTGCCTACATAAAGGAAAAGACAATGAGTGAAGACCACTGTGAAATGGCCCAGATGTTGGAATCAGCAAATAAGGATGTTAAAGCAGCTATCATGCCTACGCTCACAGCAATGTATAAACAAAACCCCAAAGAAAACCAGGATACAGCAAGTTTCCCCATCCACCTTGCTACTAACTGTGATTTGGGCATAGACCACAAAGAGGGATGAGGCCCACAAGGAGGAAGCCAAAGAAATCTGGAGCCAACATGGATGTACAGCAACTAGAGAAGAGGCCTAACAGTGGCCTCCCCCTCATGTGCTCACTGACCCTTCATCTGCTGGTTTCCACCCCTCAAATACGAGTGCCACCTTGCCCGGATCTCATGGCTCACTTTCCCCCATCTTTCCCTGCACTTTTTTCAAAGCATTTTTGCTGGACCCTGTGAGTAGGTAGGGCAGGGATCACTGTATGTTTGATGAGCACACTGGAAATCCCCAAATAAAGCAACTTGCCCAGGGTCGTCCAATAAAATGTGTTCTCCCTTCCTTCCTCTCCGCCCCAACGACATGAGGGAATGGTGTGGTCTGCAGGAGACCCACGCGAAGTCATTTAGAGTGAGCACTTCCCATGAGCAGCCAAGGTGCCAAGAGGGTGCCCAGTTCTCCCCCGTGCTCAGTTCCCCAAGCCAGCTGCCCTGGCCAGGCGCTACACCTGCTCTGAGGGCGCTGTCGTGCGTCCCCCCGCTGACCCCCGGGGGCAAAGATTCCAGGACAAGCAGTTTGCTGGAAAGGCAATCTAAGGAAGCACTTGGAGGGGAAGGGGGGAAAGAGACGGGGAAGAAAAGGCAGCCAATTCACGGTGCACTGGGATATGTGTAGAATGTTCCTCAGGGTTCTCCCCTCTACCCTTGGGATGAGGGCGCTGGGGGATTTATCCACCAACTCCCCATCTCTCATTGGGTGCGGGACGCCCCCCAAGGCAGTAATTCTCTAAGCGCTTCTAGCCTGCCCTGCCCATAAGCTTCTCTGGCCAGAAGGAAGCCCTCAGCAGAGCACCTCAGATGTTCAGGGTGAAGACTGAGCGTGAAGAGGGGACAGGAGGCTGTGTCCCGCCTGCAGCTGCTCCGCGTGCCCTTTACAAACGGGCATGAAGGCGAGCCCTGGGGGCCCGGCGCACTCTCCCCGCCCCGAGAGAGGGACTCACCGGTGCCTGGTGCACTTGAACCAGTTGAGGATGTCTGTGCATCTCGTGTAGTAGATCTGGTCGAAGGGGTGTGCGTAGGACTCCTGGACGGTCACGGCATAGCTGAGAACCAGACAGGAGGCGGAAGCCCTGGTCAGCACTTGAGGGGCTGAGCTGGTGTTCAAGATGGCGGCTCCTCCCCCAGGAAAGCCGGGCCCACGGCCCGCCTCCCGGGGCTGCAACCTCTCCCCACCCCACTATCCTCTTCCTGCCCTGGTTGGCCCCAGCATTCACACCTCCCTGGCCCCAGACTGGCTCCAAGACATCTCCCTTCCTGCCCTCTGGCCCGGCTCATTTTCTGAAATTCTAGTTCATCTGTTCATTTATCAGAGAATGAATAAAGGAGGGTTTAAGTTTATTCTATGTGGCTCCGGAAGGCAGGGCCGACAAGCTTTAAAATACTTTGTTTGGATTTTTATGGGTTTCAAATCATACACATGGAAGTGGATCCTTGTAGCAATTTTATGAAGTAAATGGTCCCATTTTACAGATGAAGAAACTAAGGCTCAGAGAGAGGCAGGTTGCCCAGGCCACACAGCTGGTACCAATTAATTGCTAATATTTATCAAGTGCCCTGTGTTAAGTGTTTTAATCCATTTTAATCCTCACAATCCTATAAGGCCGGTAGTATTGCTCTCTTCATTTTACAGACAAGGACGGTGAAGAGAAGAAAGAATACGTGACCTCCCCAAGGTCACCCAGTCACCTGGGCTCTCTGCTCTCTCCAGGAGAGCTGGGAGAGCATCAAGGACATACCCGAGACCTCCTAATCATAGTACTACCTGCTGCCTGTTAGCTGCGAACGTGCACAGTGGGTAGAAGTCTTGGGAAGGAAGAGCCCGGCTTTAACCCATAGGCCTTTCTACTTGCCTGCCCCCAGCAGGAGTTGTATGAAAAGGCGGTCGAGCCAGGATGCTAAAGGGAAGATTCTCGCTTGCTGTGCAGGCTGGGAAAGGGCCCCAGCTGAGACATCAGGAACTCATTTTTATGTAGGTTGGTATTTCTCACTGTTTCCCCCCAGACGGCTCGCTGACCTGGGCCAGATGGCCAGCTCCAGGCTAGGAAAGCCCGTCTGCTTTGCCTGAGGAGACCGTTGGTTTGCCTGCAAGTGGCGCTGGGCAGGCCAGCTCCCCGAGTGGGTCCCCAGCAGGCTCCCTGACGCCTGAAAGGTCAAAGATCTGGAATCCAGAAAGAGGGCCCAGGAGCGGTCAGCAAGGTACAGGAACTCAGGGAGTTGGAAAATTCTGGCTCTTTGAAGCACTGAGGATGTCGGGAAGGGCCCTGCTGAACCCCTAGCAGTCGGCACAACGGAGATGCGGGTCAGAGGTACACATCTGGGGAGACACGGGTCCCCAGGCCTGCCGACACCGAGGCAGCTCAGCAGCCAGCCCCGGCTTCCCACGGGCCCCTTCCAACTCTCAGATTCCATGACCCTGTGTTCCCAGGCAGCTTCTCCACTTAGGGCAGGACAACACATGGCTCGGGGTGCCAGAGCTCTGGGTCACATCTGAACCCTGTCACCTGCTCGCGGCACGTCCCTACACATGTTACTTAACTCCCAGAAGCCTCCCTTTCCTCACCAGGAAATCCATGACAAAAATTACCGGGGACTTCCCACAGTCATTGTGAGGATTCAGCAAGGAGATAGGAGGGTCCACATCTCAGGGGGTGGGAAGACAAGGCAAGAGAAGACAGGTAAAGTGCTCAACACAAGATAATACATGTAACACTTTTACTGGCTGCCCCTTGTCTAATAGAAGCCAGTCACCATTATTCTACGACTACAGGGGTTCACCACTAGGCACTGGGGACGTTTCCTCCCTGACAGTGGCGGGAGAGGAGGAGCTGGGCCACACACAGAACGGACACCCGGCCGTTGTTAAGCACTCGGGGGCCGGGGGGCATCTCAGGCACCCCTTCTAGTACTGACAGAGACAGTGGATGCCCAAACAAAGGCCCCGGCCCCACAGAGGGGCGAGCAGAGTGTCCCAGGGCGCGGTCCCAGCCCTGCAGGGGCGTCCCAGGCCAAGCAAGGCTGGCAGTGAGACCATGACTCAACTCCAAGTCTCTGGGGCAAAGCATGCGCCTCTGGTTTCGCGGCTGGGCGGTTTAACACCCTTGCTTGCCAATATGCTAATGAGGGACCAGATTAATCTTGTAGAGCTGGGCTTTATTAGCCAGCCACTGGGTTTTATCGTGGAGGGCATAATGAACAAGGAGCCCACCCAAAGCACTAATCCAGCTGAGAAATTCTCCCTAAGCGGTCTCCGGGGACCAGGGCATGTTTCTGGAATGACATAGACTGCGTCTGTCCACGTGGCATGGGCAGCAGAGCTCAGGTGGGCAAGCCAAGAAGAAGGCACATGGTCTCGTGGGGTCACTGCCTGCAAGGCGTCTCCCTAGGTCTGGAGAAGCCACGGGGGCCCCAGACCTCACTGTGGTTAAGGGTCAGTCCTTGTTGTCCCATTAAAGGATCACCTCAGTGGATAGCCAGCGCAGTGCAGGCTCCGATCAGAGTATTTCATATTCCAAATTCACTGATGTAGGGAGGTCTAGAAAATTAGGGAATTTGGGCCCCAGGAGACTCTGTCATCCAGACCTCCAGAGAGCCTGATCTGCACTAAAGCATGCAAGGAGTCATTCCTGCAAAGCCAGAATTATCAACAAGAAAAAACTACAGTTGACCTGAGAGGTCTCTGAGAGCCCTTTCGCGACACTGGCACCCTGATCCCCCAGCAAGCCTGGGAGCCAGGGTCATTATTCTTCCCACTCTATGGAGGCAGAAGCAAATGCAAAGTGGTTCAGAGCCTTCCCCAAATCATTGCAGCGAGATCCAGACTGGAATGAACCAAGGTCTTCTCACGACAGATCTTGCATTCTTCTCACTTGACCTAAAGTGGGCACAGTGTAGCACCGCCTTCTGCTCCCATCCCGACGCTGGGGGGACTCCCAAAGGGCACCCAGTCCCAAGTGATCATGCCAGTGGGGGCACAGACCCTCTGCTTCCCCAGCCCATCCCTTGCAAGCAGGGAACAGGGACAGCCCCATTCGCCTGTCCTCTCCCATATGCCTCCCCCACGGGGCCCTTGCCCTCATCTTAATTTTATTCATTTGATTTATTAGCATCTAAGTGGCAGAGTCATCCTGGTCAGCATAGCCAATCAATTCCAGGGTTTAATTCGGTTTTTCCTGATTGGGTCTCTGGTCACTATCTCTCCACTCACCAAAATCAATACTTTAACCTTGTACTTCAAAGTCAGGCTGTCTGCAAGCCTGGCCCGTTCCCACCGACCTAGTGCTACAGCCGGAAGGCAGCCAGGCCTTCTGCCGAGGCCCTGGGCTGTGTTTCCCCCAGTAGCCCTCTCACCCAGCCCAGCCGGGAGCAGCAGAGCCCCTCACCTATCCTCCGTGGGGCTGGCGGCCAGCCACCTGGCCCAGGTGAGCCGCTGCACTGACACCAGTCCTGGGGGCCAGCCAAGGCATTACGGTTTCAGAGAAGAGCACTCACTGCCCCCCGCCTGGCTGTGCATGGGCACCGAACCCCTCTGTGCCTCTACTTCCTTGTCTGTAAAATGGCCATTTTACAAAAGCAAATACAGGGAGGAACAAGAGTTCCTTGCGAACTATCAGCCGGCATCAGTTAAGTCATACCCCTCCGCCTAGAGCTCCCACGGCCCTGAGCGTAGACAGAATCGCTGCTGCTTGGTCCTGTCCTTCGGCACCTGCACCGTGTCCCGAGCTGGACTGCAGGCCCACAGCGGGCAGCTTCTGCACCTCCCGACTGCTTCTGTCCCGGGGGTACCAAGCCCAGGGGAGAGGCCCTCCAGGAACACCTGGCCGCCTGAGACCCACATCTTACCTCTCCCAGTGACTGCACACGTTGGGGTCCTCAGGGTTCAGGGACAGGGCGGTTTGCAGGAGGGAGAGGACAACGAGCTCTGTCACAGAAGGTGCCATCCTGGGCCCTGTGGGGATGGGGGGGACAAAGAAAGCAGCGTCATGAATAAGACCATTTTCCCAAGCATCTGCTCACCGCTGAGACTTCTCACACGAGGCGGCGAAACAGACTTGCTCAACAGACTAAGTTTGCCCCCAACGTCATGTAATGAGCGTTTGATATTTCACACTTGTGGGCTTAGACTACACTTCAGCAGTTCTGAGTAACCGGGGAGTGGGAAGCCTTAGTCAGGGAAAAGCTGATATTCCAGGCCAGGGCTTCTGAAAGTTTGTTGGCTCGCAGCCCGCTTTGAGGATCTCATGAAAGTTCAAGAACTTCTCTCCAGAAAAACGCCCACATGTACAACATTTGGCTGTAAAATCAGGGTGGCCTCAGGCCCCCGAGTCCTTGCTGGGACCAAGAACCCCTGACCTTTAAAAATGCGGGATTTTCCCCTTGGCCCCTTCCCCTTTAGCTCTGCACATCCACTCTCCCCACCTCACCCATACTCCTTCCTGCAACCAAAAAAAGGGGAAAAGGGTCTGGTGTGGCCCCAGGGGAAGCTGAGCTGGGGAAAACCTTCCAGGCTACCCAGACGCTAGACCTTCTTCCCTTGCTACGATAGAATATCCGTCACTCACACCCAGCTTGATGCACACATCACTCTCACCGAGGGATGAAGGCCTGCTGAGGGGCTTCAAGGAAGCAGCGTGCAGGGCACGGAAGTGACAGGTGTCAAATACGCCTACACGCGTCAACCCCCTTGGCCCCCTAAACTGAGGACTCCCCCAATAAGGGGCTCCTCATGGGGGCAGAGCAAAGGGGAAGTAGCCCCAGTAACCCCGGGCTCCTTCCTGCCCTAGCACTCCAGGACCCCATAGTCCTACAGACTTAGAGAATACCCAACGGTTCCCACCTGCGGAGGGCAGGGGGTCTGAGGGTGGGGGGAGAACCCGGGAGAGCTGGAATTCATATGTGCTCAAACATCAGCTATAGAATGAATGAACACCATGACTCAGAAAGATAGCACTATTTTTCATGCGTACCCAGATGCTATCGTGATTCACTTAAAAGCTTTACTGAATTTGGAGTAGCTTTTCTTCTCCATCTGCCATACTAATAACTGGGGGTGGGGATGGTATAGAAAATATTTTGACATTGGAAAGGGGTCCCCAGGCTTGAAATGGTTGAGGATCCAGTCCATTGGCCCCGAGCTTGCCGATGAGGAAGGACTCACTCCACTCGGGGACAGACAAGAGTGACATGCTTGTCACACACACCCCCATCTGTACCCAGAAGGAAGCCAAATAGAGCTCCAGTCTTCGTGAAAGGTTAAATACTCTCCTCCTCGTCCCCAGTAATTTTCTCACTAAATTCTTTCTCAGCAGCTCCTTCAAAGATAAACAAGTTGTCACAAATTCTGTATAACTGTAGGGGTCCAAATTAATGATTAATGAGGTTTTTCTGTTTGAGATCTGAAAATAATCTGACTACAGGTATTTTGAAAATCACTTTGGAAAGAGAAAAGGAATTCTGGTGTTTTCACTTAATTTGCGAAGTCCAGGGGTATGCAGCTCACAGCCCCTCATCTCCCCTCCCTATTCACCCCCCCAGCAAGTTCTCAGAGACCTAAAGGGCCCCTCCACAGAGGGCGGGGCACAGCCTGGAGCCCACGCCCCCACTGGGGCTGAGGGGGTTCAGTCCGGTCCCCTCAGAGAGGAAGAGCCAGAGCCCGGATGAGAAAGAGTCTGCCCAGAGGTAGCATCAAGTTTTGGGGAGAGTCGAGTGTAGGGTAAGGCATCGTCTTCCAGGTGGGGTTTGGGCGGACCCACCATCAAATACATTAAATGAAAGAGTAAAGGAAGGGACACGGTGCTCCGACGGCAAAACGTCGGAACACCAGAGGGAGAGAATGCCTCGTTCTGGTTCTCTCAATGGCTCTGCCTCATTAACTCGGCCTCTCCTATAATCTCCCAAGGGGACCCCATGACCACCACGTCTTCAAACTTACAAAGCTTAGGGCATCAAAGGATGAAGCCGCCTGGATTAGAGGAGAGTGTTTGCCTGGCCCCATTTCGATCCACAGCGACAGGAGAGGGTGGGAGATGGAGGTAACTAGGATCTTTGTTAGAATTTGGGAGATATTTTAAAATCTTCATGCAAACCTCTTCTCTCTGCGTCCAATGTGGACAGGGCAGCCTGGCAGACTCCCACTGGATGCCGGGTGCAGAGAGGAAGGGGAGAAAAGGAGGCGGACGGGGAGCACAAGGACACAGGCAGCAAAGCAACCTCACTCCTCTGTGTCGTGGTGTTAAGGTCAGCAGAGCGAGGGGCATTCACACTCAAGCCTGGAGTGGCCCTGCCACCAGCAGCCACACAGCTCCCCATCTGAAGCCAAGTGGTCCCTGTAGAAGCATAAGAGGGGCGCGGGGAAGAAGGACATCCAGCCTGAAGGTGGAAGTCTCCTCTGGGATTCCCTCTGCCCTCAGACTTTTTCTTGGAGCCCAATCTAAAAAATGCAACCTTATCACCCACACTTCCCTGCCCAGGCCAGACTGGTCTCTCCTGCTCCTTGTTCACACGGCTCCCCTTGCCCTCAACGCCCCATCATCCTCAACTTTGCATGTCCAAGGACCATCAGCCTAAGGTCCAGCTAGGACCTCCGGCCCCTCTGCCCCTGCTGGGCTGCGCACCTGTTGGGCTCTGGGGATGCCCCACTCACATAGCTTCCGGTCTGGGCCACACGGCCCAATGCCGACCGCTCTTCCCATCCCACCCCGCCGGCTTTTCCAGCTCACCTACTTCATCTTTCCCAAGTGTCATGGAAACTCCTCGAAGGTGGGTCCTCTAGGCCCAACCAGTCAGCTCCTTTCAGGAACTGATTTTAGAAGTATTTCTACTTGTCTCAGACAATTCACTGAGGCTAAGCAAAGAGTGTCCAGAGAGGAGCCTCCCCCACCATGGGGGGGCCACTGGCCATGAACGTGAATGGGGCTTTCCCAGGCTCTGTCCCAGAGGATGGACCCCAGATACGTGCTCACGAGATGACTGAGGGAAAATCAATGCCACCACACTGGTTATTAGGCCCATTCCATTCAGAGTGACAGAGGTTAACGTATCGGGCGCCATCTGATTTAGGGCCTTAATAATTAAATAAGAAAATGCCCCTGGTTTCACTTCGGAGGAAGAGAACATGTAAATAGATCTGTTGGTTCCCTTGCCTCTAGTCCGTGCTCCCTGCATATTAAGGAGCAGAGGAAGGAAGTGGAGTTGCAAAGGTGGAGAAATTCCCTTCCTGGCGGTGGGGGTAGGGCTGCTTCAGCCCTGATGAACCCAGCTGGAGGGGACACGAGGTGGCTGGGAGGTGAGCCTATGCACACCTGCCCCAGCCTGAACCCATCCACCCACATTCCCGGACCCCCACCGGCCTGTCCACAGACATGAAGAAATAGCAAGGATCCGCTGCCATCTAGGTGAGGAGCTCAAGCAGTGAGCGGTGAGGCCCCGCTGGGGGGCTCCTGGGAGTGGAGGGGACTTAAGGTGGACGGACCGTGGAAAGGGAGCACGCAGAGCATATGCCAGCGCCCAGAGGCAAGAGGCTGCCGGGGGTGCTGGAGGCAGCCGAGGGTTGGCACTGCACGCAGCGGGGACCCCGCGGGCAACTCTGGGACTTGTTTTCCAAAACAGGGTTCAGTAGGACACTAGTCCCATGAGATACTGATAGAAAGCCCCCAAAGATTTCCATGAGTGAATTCGTTGAGGAATTGCTGCAGGCTTATTTCCTCACTTAAATATTCCAGTGTATCTTTTTAAATTTTTTTTCACTTACAAATCAATTAATGAACATATATTATTAGTTTCAGAGGTAGAGTTTGGAGATTCATCAGTTGTATAGACCACCTAGCGCTCATTCCATCCCGCGCCCTCCTGAACACCCGCCACCCAGGTACCCCCATCCTCCTACCCCCCCAGCAACCTTCAGTCTGTTTCCTAGAGTTAAGAGTCTCTTAGTCGGTCTCCAGTGCACCTTAACTCTAGGAGCAGAGGTCCTCGGGGTACCTGTTTGGAAAACTCTGCTCCCCTCCATCAAGGTCAAGTGTGAAGGAACCCTTGGTCCTGTCCGTCTGCATCCTTAGAGTGCATATTCCTTTGTTTATTCTCACACTTGAGGGCCTTCTGTGCCTGGCATGCGGTGCTCAGGGAACCTGCCCCTGGATAACTCAAGAGACCCTGACATCACAGCAAAGGATCCCTTCTCCCAGCTGGACCTCTGTTCTCGCCTGGCTGGGCCCCACACACTGGGCAGACCTCGGAGACGGTGGCCTCCACTGGAAGACCCCGCTCCACCAGGGCCTTGCCACCCCAGCACCTGCAGAGGCCAGCCCGAGCGTCTGGTGGCAGCGCACCCCTGACCAGACACCAGATGCTCACATCAGCCAAGATGCACAAAACTGGGGCAGAGGGCAGACAGACAGATGGTCTTTGCCCTGGGGTTGGTGGTTATGACCTCACAGTCCATCTGTGCACAAGTCTTTCCCCACCTGCTTCACTTCCACCACCTGGCCAGTCCTCCTGACTGTGCCAAAATCTTGGACACGAGAGCCTAGTCCACGTACCTGGAATCTGCTGTCTACCCCGGTCTCTTCCAAGGAGCCCTTCCTTCCCAACAAATCTGCACTGGCAGTCAGTATGGCTGTGGTCAGGCACAATTTTGTGGGTCCTGGGGGTTTCACTTGTATAAGACTGGGCATTGATCGGTAGTAACTGCTTAGCTGAGAAACTGGGGCTGAGCAGGAACCTGTGCCAGGATCGATTAGTAATGCCTGTCACAGGCACTGGGTGGGAGGGAACATATGGTTGCCACGCACCTGTTTCTGACCTACGTTGCTGAACAGTCGTTACTAGCTTTAGAAACTGCTCCTTTTCTATATAAGCCATTTAGATGTGGCCTCAGGTCTTTCCTCTAGGCCTTCAAACCTGCACATTTTTCCCTCCCTTGGTACCACACTACTAGAACACACACCACGAGGGCACAGATGTGGGTCTGGTATGTTCCCTGCTGTCCCCAGCACCCAGAGTGCTGCCTGCACATGGAGGAGGCTCATACCCTTGTCAACCCATTATTGACTCTATAGCCAAGCACCTCCCCTGACCCGGCAGCCGTCCCCAGCCTTGGGCTCAGCCACATTGCTTGTGTCAGGCCTGACAAAGCCACCAAAGATCAGTCCCAACAGCAGGTCATACTGCAGGGGGCATTCGCCCTGTGTTAACACTGCCCCGTGGAGACATCAGTCTGTTGGCGACGGATGCCGTGAGCACAGCGGCATCCTTAGGGTGATTCAGAGACCCCCGCCTGGGCCACCAGGCCAGCGGCGGGTGCATCAGCTCCAGGGACCAGCACAAGGCAGGCATTGAAGCCTACTCAATAGTTCAAGCTGCAACTGGGGGCTGACGTGTTCTAAGCCCCATGAAAAGGGGCTTTCAGGCTCGGGCAGCAGCAGAAACAAATCCCAAACTGGGGCTGATGAAGCAAACGCCTCGCATCCCTCCCAGCATGTGGCTATAAAGAGAGAGAGATTTCTATCTTCTATTTATAGAACACACACACACAAACACACACGCTTCTCTATTTTTTTCTGAATAAAACCAAAAAAGCCAAGTTGGCACTCAAAGGGGCCAATGCCGAGGTGATCATCCCGTCTGACGGGCCTTCCCCGTCTTCTGCCCACTGATCTCTGAGCCAGCTCGCAGTCCCCAGACCCCGC
The DNA here is from genome assembly GCA_004023965.1 of Spilogale gracilis. Classification (NCBI taxonomy): domain Eukaryota; kingdom Metazoa; phylum Chordata; class Mammalia; order Carnivora; family Mephitidae; genus Spilogale; species Spilogale gracilis. The sequence continues at coordinate 1,299 of PITA01019565.1, read as the reverse complement.
TCTGTTTACTGGCCTTGCTGCGGTCTGAGTAATGTGAGATGAAAAACAGAGCCGCGATCAGCCCCATAATTAAGAGGCTTCACCCTCTGCCTTGATGAAGCCTCCTGCCCTCCGGCAATCCCACCAGGGGCCGGGTTTATTTTGAACACTTTCTAATCTCTCTGCACTTAAAAAGAAAAAAAGTTTTCAAAATAAATCCACAGCTTTTAATCTCCAAAAGAGTGATTCCCTGACATCGGGAGCACGGCAGAAATCCCCAGGGCCACCATGGAGGCGCTGCCAGGTGCCTGCCCACAGGGATAAATCAGAGGGGATTGGAAGCACCTCCAGAGACATGGAAAATGTCCTCTTCGGAGTCGGGGCCCTGCCATCCCGATAAATTCTGCTTTCTCCTTGCCCAGGAAGCCTCGGGCTGCAAATCCTGAAGACGGCGCCACGGAAGCCTGCGGCATCCATTCATCAGGGTCAAAAGACTGTCCTGTCTTCTGCTCCCTCAAGCCCTACAGACCAAGTGGCCCTGGCATCAGCCAGCCTCGAGAGAAATCACCGCACATCCCCAGCGAGGCAGGGGAGGGGGAGTGTATAATCTGCCAGGCCAGTAAAGCACACCCCCCCACACCCACTGTGCGCAGCCTCTGCGCTCTGGGCTCTCAGCCCTCCCATTCCCAAATAGGCAGCAGACTCCTGCCCCTCCAAACATGAAGGGAGAAAACTTATCTGTTAGACCATTCCATTTCTCACAAAGCAATTATCTCCATCTTTGCATTTCTCTGCAATCAGGGCATGCTCTGCTGTCCTGGCCTGGCTGCCTGCTCCTCCCAGCCCAGCCTCCCCAGGCCTGGCGCCAGTTCCCTCCTCCAGCCCCTCCCAGGGCTGCGGGGCTCCCAGACCCGTGGGAGTCCCACACGCCCTCGCATTAAATCATGGCTCCGTCCATGCACCCCCAAAGATAAGTCAGTCACTGAGGGCCACGTACCCCCATGGAGATTAAGCCCATTCCCATCCACCCTGAAAAAAAACATTTCTCAGACTTTACAATGCAACCCCCAGTGTCTGGATGGAAAGGGGCGCTAAGGACAAAGCGCTGGAGAATCACCAAGGGGCCCAGCTGGGTGGAGGGGAGGGATGACAAACTGGGCGACAAGCCGCGAGGTTTCCAACCTGGCACTGGGACCCAGGAGCATCGACTGTCCAACGCCTCGTCCTGCAGGAGGGGAAACTGTCCCCAGGTGACTGGTTCGAAATCACACGCAAGTGGCAGGGCTCCATGTGAGAGGAATAGTGAAGCCCGACTGACAC
>PITA01019564.1:0-37181 GCA_004023965.1 Spilogale gracilis | reverse complement strand
ACTGGACTGGAAGAGATTATGCTGAGTGAAATAAGCCAAGTAGAGAAAGTCAAGTGTCACATCGTTTCACTTACTTGTGGTGCATAAGGGGTAATATAGAGGACAGTAGAAGAAGGAAAGGAAATGGGAAGGAGGGCAATTTGGGGAGGGAAATGAAACGTGAGAGACTTTGGACACAGAAACAAACTGAGGGACAGGGGTGGGGGGATGGGAGAGCCTGGTGGTGGGTACTGAGGGCACGTATTGCATGGACCACTGGGTGTGGGGCATAAACAATGAATCTTGGAACACTGAAAAAATAAAATTAAATTAAAAAAAAAAAACCAATAGGTGAAACCATGTGGTACTTGACTTTCTCTTCTTGGCTTATTTCACTCAGCATAATCTCTTCTATTTTGGGTAGGGGGGAGAAAGGAAAAAAGAGAGAGGGAAACAAACCATTAAGAGACTCAAACATAGAGAACAAACGGAGGATAGAGGAAGGCGAGGGGGGGAGGGTGGTGGCTAGAGGTGTGACAGGGATTAAGGAGGGCACTTGTTATTACGATGAGCACTGGGTGTTGTATGTAAATGATAAATCACTGAATTCTACTTCTCAAACCAATATTGCACCATATGTTAACTAACTAGAATTTAAATAAAAATTTGAAAAGAAAAAAAAAAAGAATAGGAAGCCAGAAAATGTGATTTTTTTTAAATTACCATCTAGGCCAGATTCCCGTAAACAAACCTTAACTGAAAAAATCAAACAGGATATAATCATGCAGGATAATTCAAGCAAGGTATGTAATGTGTTTTCTGTACAGGTGTTTGTAAAGTAACTATGTCTGGATACTGCCAGGAAAGGCCGTTACAGTCTGGGAATAAAAAGAATGTCATGGGGCATCTGGGTGGCTCACTCAGTTAAGTATCTGACTCTTTTTTTTTTTTTTTTAAGATTTTATTTATTTACTTGACAGAGAGAAACACAGCGAGAAGGGGAACACAAGCAGGGGGAGTGAGAGAGGGAGAAGCATGCTTCCCGCCGAGCAGGGAGCCCGATGTGGGGCTCCATCCCAGGACTCCGGGATCATGACCTGAGCCAAAGGCAGTTGCTTAGCCAACTGAGCCACCCAGGCGCCCCAAGTCTGACTCTTGGTTTCTGCTCAGGTCATGATCTCAGGGTCGTGAAACTGGACTCTGCACTGGGTGTACAGCCTGTTTAAGATTCTCTCTCTCCTTCTCAATAAATAAAAATGACTTTTTATGAGAAAAAGTTAAATAAGAATTTGTATATTGATTGCATGTTGAAATGATAATATTTTGGATAAAGTGTGTTAAATATCTTATTAAAACTAAAAAAAAATAAAGAGAGAGAGAAAGAACATCAGATTTTTCCAAAGTTATGAGAATTTTGGGTTCCTTTGAATTTCAAAGGCTAACAAGTACTTTCTAGCCCAAATCAAATGGAAGGACTCCCTAGTGTAGCAACTCCTCTTACTACTATGAACAAGGGAGTCTTGGGGATGACCCACAACCTGGAAAGCATGTGCTGTTTGTTGGGCTGATGTGCAGGAAATCTTACAGTCATTGAAGATAGTATGAGCATGACATAAGGTGATTCTGAAGCTTCAGTGACTTTTGGCGGGCATCTCAAATAAATTCCCATTCAGTCCTACTATGCTGAATTTTAATCTTAGAGGGGGATAAAAAAAAAAATTGGTGGGGAGGTAGACATATTGATCAGAGTAAATGCTATGTAAATCCTGAGGAATATTCTGGAACACCACTCCCATTGATAGAGAAGCTACTCATAGGGAAGTAAAAGGAAGATGTTTGGCAACAGATATTATAGTTTCATAGGGCCAGGGGGGCAAATGAAATATATAAAGGCAGACTGAAAGGGTATAAAGGATTATTTGATTATTTCTTATGAAATACAGAAGTTGGTGTCAAATCAAAAAGCAACAGCTCAAGCAAAATAAGGCATACTTACAGAATTTAGGAGATAACCTGCATTTATAATCTAAGCTTTTCACCCTAAAATAGGAAAGTGGATGTAGTTACCCAGAGATAGTGAGCGGTTCAGCGTGACTCCTAATCACATATGTTCCATCCAACCTGTGACATCACCTACCACTTGGTCCCTTACAGGGTTGCACATATATGGAACATTTCTATGGGAAACTGAATTTTAAAATGACTAGGCAGATACTATGACACAGAGGTGAGAAAAAAAACAAAGGAGGGCATTCCAGGTCTGCCACATCACAAGCTGCTTTGATAGAACTCAAATTATATTACCCTATAGCCGGTGAACAAAGAAGAAACTATAGGAGAATCCTCAGAATCCTCAAATAAAAATAGAAGAAAAAAATATGATAGCCCCAAAAATATAGAACCTCTGGAGTTGTCCCTGACAGGAACAAATGCCAGTTCACCAAATTGCTTGAAGCAGTAAGAGATTTTTGTTGCTGTTGTTTTCTGCCTTTAAAAATAGGACTATAATCGTATAATTAGCAAATCCCTATTGGAAGACCCCATAACTATCCCAAAGAGTGATTTTTCTAATGGTTAACAAAAAGCCTAGGACAGAGAGAGAGATTGAAGACCTAATGGCACTATATGCTCATGCTTCCACAAAAGAAACAAGGTTTAAAATCAACCCCATTCAGCAGAAATTAAAATGTCAAATCAAAGTATGAATGCAACTAAAAAGAAGTCACACTGGAGAGCTGGATGTAGGAAGTGAGGAAATCAAAGAAACAAAAGGTACCACTACAAAAAGGTAGAAAAGAATCCACCAATTCTGTTTGAAGCTAAGTTATCCTGCTGAGCTTCCCAGATCCTGAACTGAGAACACAACTGTTATGAATTTGTCAAATTAACGCTTGGTAAGTGGAGCACAGGATACCAGATGGTGGGTCACGGTTCAATAACAGACCACAGGAGAAAGTGAAATAGAGTTTATTGCTCACAAGTCCTGAAGGAAATACTCTTTATGCCTCCAGGGGTCACATGGAGGGGTCACACAGAGTGCAGAGAGAGACACAGGTCTTTTTAGGGTCTATGGGTAGAGTGCTTTGGGATTCCCAGACTAAGGTCAGATTGGTCAATTCAAACAATTGGGGTTTTGGTAAGCCCAATGAGTCTTATGTAAAGGGTCCATAAGAGGAAGGAATTGGGAGGCAGAGGGAACTGTTGCTCACAACAACTGTTGGGAAAGTCATATTAGGAACTCACAGTTGCTGGTGACTTTGTTGTCTCTGATCTAGGGCACATGCTTGCATGAGGGACTAGTGTCAGTGGTCCCTAGAGCCCATTTAGCATAGCAAAATGGATACCAAAGCAACATTACCATGGAGGAGCTTTGCTAAACTCTCAGCATCAACTGTTGCTTAAGACTACACTTACTGCGAATCAGAAGGGATGAATGCCCCCCTCACACCCTATAATCCTGATTCCAGGGGCTGAACCAAGTACAAAGACCAGAATACACATTCCCAAAGCTCACAGTAATACTGAAGTACTTAAGTAGATAAACTCTTGAAAAAGAATCTTTATGTTCAAATCCTGACTCCATACTTATATCCTGTGACCTTTGACAGGTTACTTAAACTTTCAGTGTTTTATTTTCTCATCTATCAAGTGGGAATAAAATTGATCCTTATGTTAGGGAGCTGAATGTGATGAGTTAATACCAACAAATCACTTAGAAGAATACTTGCAAGTACTCAGTAAATGGTAATTATTGTTACTCTCACTGTAGATCAAAGAAGATCAAAGCAATCATTATAAGGATTGATTCTGAATCAGGAAGAGTCAAACAAGAAGGTAGTAGACATCTATGTATAAACCTGTGGACAGGGTAAGTCAGTAAAAGAAAAAATCCCACTCAATATGAGTATAAAATCACCAATTCTAAAAACCAGAATCAAAACTATTATTAAAAAGGGAGCTAAACAAAATCAATATCAGGTATGTGAAGACATTCTAGATAAAAATATTTAATGAACTAATCTGGGAAAGACTGAAGCATATTTAAGACATCAAAAAGTTTAATTGAAGAATTATATCTATCAAATGAAAACAAGGAATTCTGATCTTTAAAAATGGGTAGAAAGGAAATAACCAAAAAAGGTCCGAAAACAATTAGAAATCCTTAAAATTAAAAATATAGTCATGGAAATTAAAAAAAAAAAAAAGACAAAATCTGGACTGATCATAGTTAAAGAAACAAATTGGAGTACTGCAACATAAACATGGATGTAACAGTTACATTTACCCAGGATGTAACAAAGAAAAACAGAAACAAAATGCATTAACGAACAGATACAGAACATAGATAATAGATTGAAACACTCCAATTTGGGTTTCTGAGTGTTAGAAATGGAGAAAATGTGAGAGACACAATATATGAAGGGATCATAGCAGAGTATTTCCTAGAAATAAAGATGTCTTGCTACAAAAATAAACCAAAAAACCTGATTTCCAAGCAAGATAAATAAACATTAGTCCAAACTTAGGAATATTGTAGTAAAAATAGAGAAAAAAAATGAAAAGAAAAATAAAAGCTAGCAGAGGGAACATTTAAATTATAAAAGACTGAATTTACTTGCCAACTATGCAAATACTGGTAGACAAAGGATTACTGTCTTCCACGGAGACTGAGGAAAACCAATAATCCTAGAAATCTGTGCCAAAACAGACCATCATTCAAGAGTGGAAAAGAGAAGACATTTACCAGAGAAAAGTCAAAAATATTTTATCACCCTCAAACACTATATACGTAACTCAATGATATACTCAAGCAAGCAGGACAATAATCCATAACAAAGATATGAAAGAAAAGAAACCATGAAAAGCACAAATATTTATAAAATGTCACTATGCTCTGCAACAACTACAGTAATTAATGTTAAAAAATGAAGCTAAAAATATCTGTACATGATATTAAGATGGAGGGAGTTGGAGGTTGATGATACCTTAAATACATGGTTCAATTACTCTCAGTTCTTCATGCTTTGTAAGAAGAAGGAAAAGTCTGTACCTGTAATTTGTTTAGGAAAAAAAAAGTTAAAGTTCACATAAAATTCAAATGTATCTGTAAAAACCACAGAAGTATATTCTATAACCATTGTGTGATTGAGATGTAGACATAGAACTGACCCCGTGAGTCTGGATAATGGCTCTTTGATTCAATAGTTTCATGAAGAAGGGAAGGCAAGTTTCTGGATGTTTCTGTGCCTCAACTCCCTCATGTTTACTTTATTATTTTTTTTAAGATGTATTTATTTATTTGAGAGAGAAAGAGAGAGGGGAGTAGAGGGAGAGGGAGAGAGAATCTCAACCAGCCTCCCCTCTGAGCATGGAGCCAGACATGGGGCTCAATCCCAAGACTGCGAGATCATGACATGAGCAGAAATCAAGAGGTGAACACTTAACTAACTGAGCTACCCAGACGCTACCTTCAACCCCTTCACCTTTAAATTGGGCATTGTATTAGTAGTCACCTACTAAGCTTAATATGAGGGTATAATGAATCAATTTGGCCAATGAAACTTTCTTCACCACACTGCATTTCAGAGAATTTCCTTGTGCATTTCTTCCAGCTTGGTGATTCTGTCTGCAGATGTGTCTGCCCGAACTGCTTCAGCTACTGAAGCTGCCTTTCAGTGACTATACTTTCCAGAAAGGTAGTTTCTTATTATTTTTTTTAAATAGGCTTTTATATCCTAATGCTGAATTTTTTCCTTTCTTTAAGTACTGATTTCATCTTTGTGACCACTTAAACACATATTTCATGCTCTCCTTCATATTGCTAAACAGCATAGGTCCCTGTAACGTTAATCCTTCTACTTGATCTGTTTGCTGATTAAGGCAGATTATTTCCACCATAGGTTTGTAATGTTCAAATGTAAATTCACTAAAATTGGTGGTATGGTTTTAGATGGGAGTGTTAGGATTTCTCCTTCCAGAGAGGTATCTCTTCATTTTTTCCTGCAATGATCTCGGAGGTATCATTGACTTAGTGCCGTGTTTTCTGTTAACTTCTTAAACAAGCATTTCTTGGGTATGTGGGTCGCTCAATTGGTGAAGGGTCTGCCTTCAACTCAGATCATGATCCCATGGTCCTGGGACCCAGGAGCTCATCAGGCTCTCTGGTCTGCAGAGGCTCTGCTTCTCTCTCTCCCTCTGCTCCTCCTCCTGCCTTGTGCACAATCTCTCTCTCTTAAATAAATACATAAAATCTTAAGAAAAAAATAGCATTTCTCAAACACTGTTGTTTTTGAAAATTTTCATCCTAGCCAAAATTAAGCCCCAGGTTTAGATTTTTCATGTGAGAATTTTTTCATACATGTTTTCCAGTAGGGACAAGCCTCTTCATTGTCTTCCTAGGCCAGTGGCTGAAGATTTTTAGTCTCTCTTTCATTAGAATCATAGCTTAATGCAAAAGTTTTAATTCCATTTCTTTACTTTTTTCAAGCCATAGAAATTCTGTCTGATTAGGCTTGTACTGGGGTGTTTAAACAAAATTCCCTACTGACTACAGATCGGGTAGCAACACCACCACCTGCCTGGATTGTAATAGCATCAGGTCATGAATTATTGCTCCAACCCTCAGTTCCTCCTTTGTTTCTGGCTTTTGGAGATTGCCCCTCTTTACTTGTGTGCTGCACCATACATCTTTTCACATATTTAGATAAGATGAAGGACAGGCTTTCCTGCTAAATCAACAGAATTATAACTCCACACTTAACTTTTATTACTCAGGAAAATGTTATAAATACATTAATTTTAATGTGATTTCCCTTAACTTTCTGCTTGAGAGTGTTAATACATCCTATATACTTTTCTCTAATAACAGTATAGTTTATATTGCTGTATTTCATAAGAGTTTCTTGCTAACTGAAGTTAGAGTTTTGCCAGAAAAAACGCAATATCTTTAATTCCTCTGTCACTGATTTAGTTTGGATCTTTTAATTACCTTAAAAAATAAAACAAACAGAAACTTCTTTGCTAAATAATTTTGGATATTTAGATTTACAGAGTTAAAAAATTTCAGATTTAACTCTAAGTTAAAATTTCAAAGGAGCAAGGTTTTGATTCTGTGCATTTGTGCTCTAATTTGGAAACAATGTTATAACGTGTGGCCAGGTGGAAGAGAGGAAAAAAGACAAAGGAGAAGTACATAATTATAACATTATAACATTATTATATAACAAATTATAACATTATTTGTATAGATATATTCAGTTTTTAAAATGCCCTAGTTATCCAAAGATTAATATAGGTCAAAATACAAGATTAATGTCTCTGTATATTATACCTGAAAATACTGAAGATCCCAACACTGTAAAATACACATACTATTTGGTATGCTAGTGATATGGGTCTAATGTGTCTAATAATTTATCAGATGGTTTTTCATGGTATTTTATATATGAAGTTTATGCTACATTTTCATATTATAAATAAAAATTTTAAGAATCATGCTTACCCAGATTCAATTATTCTCCACATAAAAAGCAAATATCCTACATACAATTGAAAAAAAAAATCATCCTATTTTAACAATCATTGCACACTGTTTATATGTTCCTTAAAGCATGCTTGCATACCAGAATGACACCATTTTTTAAATTAGTGTCTGCATGTTGTATAGAGAATAGTGGTAGATTGAATCACTCACCTGGTTCTTCACCACACTGAGTTCACACTCTTTGCCTTTTACATTTCTTCCCACTGGGAGAGGAATATTCTTTTCACTATATGGGACTTTCTTTGAACAAAAAGATTTTGGCTGAAGTAACAAAAGTCCAGGTTTGAAATAGACCTGCAGTGCTTTGCCTTTGTCATGAGAACAACATGTTCCACTAGCCCACTGGCCCTGCAGGTCTATGGAGAACAAATACACAAGAGCATCCCAGACCAACCTTGATGTTTGGAGACAAGCCCAGCTCGGCTCGTTTCCAGATGCATGGACCACAATAAATAAATATTGTTTCAAGCCATTAAGTTATAGTCTGGTTTATTAGCCAGCATTACTGCATGAATAGTTAAAATACACAATAAAATATGCCTAATCATTTTGGTTTTGAGAGACAATTGAATTTATGCATATAACCTATATTTATTGATTTTTCAACAACAGGTTGACTTTAATGAGATATTTTTATGATTCAATTAATATGAACAGGATATTGAATCTAATATGCCCTAAAATTAGACAGACTATCCATTATCTTTATTAAAAGTCACTGTAAATCTTAAAATAGCTGAGTTGAAATTTACTCTAGTAATGGTAGGCTAAATAATTCAGACCAGTTACTAAATAAGCAAAGGGAAAATGCTACAGGAAATTCGCAGACAAAGACTTATTAAATGCCTCTCGAAGCTTTTCAAAAACTAAAAAGATGGAAAAATTTTAAGACCAAAATCTATGGGAAGAAGAGATCCCTGAGATTGAGGACCAATACTCAGAACTGCTTTAGCTTCAGGACATTGGCTAATCCAAAAGAAATGGCTAAAACTTTTTAATAAACAGGTATCCAGATGGATGAAAAAGAAACCCATATCTTATATCATTTGCATAAAAGCACTTGCAGGGGCGCCTGGGTGGCTCAGTTGGTTAAGTGACTGCCTTTGGCTCAGGTAATGATCCCAGAGACCCGGGACAGAGCCCTACATCGGGCTCCCTGCTCGGCAGGAAGCCTGCTTCTCCCTTTCTCACTTCTCTCTCTTGCTGTGTTTCTGTCAAATAAATAAATAAAATCTTTAAAAAAAAATAAAAAGCACTTGAACTAATATTAGAGAATATCTTTATAACCCAGTAGGTCAATGATCATAGGTTTTGAAAAATTACTTAACAACAAAAGGATATCAGATGGTATTTTTAAGATATGATAAAGTGTATCATCTCATTGGTAACCAGGGAAGTGCACATTAAAACCACACTGAAATAGTTACATTGCCACATTGTTTATCTATTTTTAGTTTTTTTTTTTTTTTAAGATTTTATTTATTTGAGCGAGAGAGAGAGAGAGAGAGAGAGAGAGAGAGAGAGAGAGAACAAGCCAGGGGAAGGGGCAAAAGGAGAGAGGGAGAAACCAACTGCCCACTGAACAGGGAGCTCAATGAGGGGCTCAGTCCCAGAACCCAGAGATCATGACCTGAGCCCAAGATAGATGCTTAACCTACGAGCCACCCTAGCACCCTGCCACTATTAAGAAGCCTGGCAATACTAATGCTCAGTAAGAGTGATGTTTTAGAGTAAAGGAGCTTCCATATAACCACTATATTACACTGGAAAATAATGTTTTCATCATCTAATGAACCGAATATACACAAATCCTATGACCTAACAATTTCAATCTTGTATACATGTTTGAAAGAGACTAATATTACATTAGTTATGTTTCATTGCATAAAATTTATCCCTAAAAGTAAAAGCTTAAAACTATACACATTCATTATCTCAATTCTATCACTGTCAGAAATCTGGGAGAACTTTAGTGCACTGTTCTGGTTTAAGATGTCCCATGATGTTAAAATTCCCCTTTCAGGCCAGGGTTGCAGTCATCTCAAGGCTCAAATGGAAGATCTGTTTCTAAGCCCATTCATATAGTTACTCAGGAGCTCCGTTCCTCAGGGGTTATTAGCTAGAGGTCTCAGTTCCCTACCAATGGACCTCCTCTTAGGTTCACTCACAATATGGTAGCTGTCTTTCTCTACAGCAAGAAATCTGAGGTAGAGGGCACCTGGGTGGTGCAGTTGATCAAGTATCCAACTCTTGGTTTGAGCTCAAGCCCCAATTTCAGGGTGCTGAGACTGAGCCCTGTGCCAGGCTCTGTGCTCAGCGTGGATTCTGCTTGAGACGCTCTCCTCTGTCCCTTCCACCCTCTTTATTTCAAATAAATAAATTAAGTTTTTTTAAAAAGTAAATCTAGGGGCGCCTGAGTGGCTCAGCTTGTTAAGCGACTGCCTTCGGCTCAGGTCATGGTCCCAGAGACCCGGGATCGAGCCCCACATCAGGCTCCCTGCTCTGTGGGAAGCCTGCTTCTCCCTCTCTCACTCCCCCTGCTTGTGTTCCCTCTCTAGCTGTGTTTTTCTCTGTCAAATGAATAAAATCTTAAAAAAAAAAAAAAAAAGTAAATCTGACGAAGAGGGAAATAGAGATATACACACACACATACACATACAGAGAGAGAGAAAGAGATAGATAGAAAGATAGAGAGACAGAGACAGAGACAGAGACAGAGGGAGTCAGACAGAGCAGGGGAGCCAATGAGCTCCCAAGAAGGAACTACAGACTTTAATAATCTAATCGCTCAGAGGCCATCCATCCCTTCACTGATGTCATCCACTACTAGCCACACAGAGCAACTATGATGGAAACTGAGAGTGAACTCCAGGGTACACAGAGTGTAAAGATCAAAGGACAGGCATCATTAGACACAATGCAATGAGGCCCTGGCAAGACATACATGGACCTTCGCTATCCACATTACTTATTATAGGTCCTAACTAGAAAGAATTTAAATGTTCATAAATCTTAGGAAAGATAAATAACCTTTGGTGTATTCTAAAATCGAATATTCTACAGCAGTGAGAATAAATGAACCATAACAACAATATAGAGATAACTCTTATAATATGGAGCCAAAGGGATAAAACATAATAGAATCATTACAACTTGATAGCAACTACATAAGTTCCTAAATAGACAAAATTAACTGAGTGTTTACTAATGTACATATTGGAGGTAAAACTACAAAGAAAAACAATTTGATTACAACATAACTCAAGACAGAGGTTATAACAGTGGACTGAAGCAGGGAGTGTTTCAAAAAGACCACAGGAGGGTTTGGAAAAGAAACACTATGTCTATTTCTTAATCTGAATAATGAGTATGAATGTTTCCTATGTAAGAATTCATTATACTCTATATAGATCTGTATTTTTACATTTTTATCCATGGGTGTTATAGTCATGTTCAATTATCTAAATATTACATAAAGTTGAATTGAACTTCTTAAGTGAAACCCATTCCATATGCATTGTGACATTCTTGGACCTAATAATTGCTTATAAGAAAATGCCTTAAATATAAGGGAAAATACATTTGAACATTCCTAGATAAATACAAATGTCTCATTGTCAAACTCAATGAAAATTGCTCTTGTTCCATTCCAATATTCCTTATGTTCAAGGGCATAGTCAAATATTCCTTAAATGTCATTTAGAGGTCTCAGAGTTGTCATGAATTGTGTTGATATTCAGAAAATATTAGAACAGAGAAGAAGAGACAAGAGCAGAAGAAAAACCAGGAGATAATGGAAGAGGAAAGGGCAGGATCTGGGATAATGGGAGGAGAAAAAAGAGACAGTAAATAGCAGAGGCTTTATCTATGGCAAAAGGAGATTTAGGAATCATCCTGCTGATTCAATCAGTGTTGGTTACCCAAAATGTGACTGAGATTTTCCAAAAATACACCCTTTATGTCTTTATATTGGTTGAACTAATTGGGCTAACTTAATTATTAGCTGAGAAATAGGCTATCAGTTTCTGTTTTCTCTACTAAGGAAAGACATAAGAAAACAAGAAAAAGCTTGGTAAATTATAAGTTTTTATCTGAACATAAGTTACTATTATGATCTAATATCTTCAGCAATGTATTTTGAATTAGTAAAATCCAAGTCATGTGAAAAAGCTCTTATAATAATTTCTAAGAAACTGAAGTTATCATCTAAACATTTTAACATTTCTGGTATATTGCTTAGCCCTACACTACAATTATAGATAATGCTACTGTATGGACATTTCAGAGAGCAGAAATCAACAACAGCACCTACTAATGCTTCTGAGTTCAAAGGGGACCACTGTATTTCATCAGACTGGGTGAAGTCCAGGTCAAGAATTTGCCAGAGCCACCCTCCTACATTGCTCTTCTTAATTAACTCCTCAGCTCTGATTCTCACTGTGCAGCTTCAACATCTGAGTTTTAACATAGCACCAACCACTCAGCTTCCTGGAAAAGACTCTCCTGGGAAATATCATAGCAGCCTGCCTGGTGGGAGGGAGGGAACGACTTGGACAAGCCAAATCACACAACTAAGACTATGGTTTTAAGTTGGGGTTTTTCAGTTGGTGACACTCTGCTACCTGACAGAATATTAGCTTCTTAGAAGATACCCTAGGGGCACTTGGGTGGCTCAGTTGGTTAAGTGACTGCCTTTGGCTCAAGTCATGATCCTGGAGACCGGAGATTGAGCCCCACATCGGGCTCTCTGCTCCGCGGAAAGCCTGCTTCTTCCTCTCTCACTCCCCCTGCTTGTGTTCCCTCTCTCACTGTGTTTCTCTCTGTCAAATAAATAAATAAATAAATAAATAAATAAATAAATAAATAAAAGAAGATACCCTAAATTTAGCATCAAATTTTCAGTGATTTAGTTTTTGGAGCAGTAGAGGCAGTTCGGGCTAGCGGGTGGTTGCATGCTTTTTCGGACATGGCAGTGTGGAGTGGACACACAGGACAAGATATCAATGGGACACAAAACCCAGAAGTAGTTAAGGGACATGAGACAGTTTTATTCAGTACTACTGCATTAGGGAAGAGATACCAGCCTAACCTGACCTCTACCACACAGAAGAAAAGGTGAGAGAAAAGGCCTCTTAGACACTGGGATGTGCTAACACACAATACAAGTCTCCAAGGATTTTAAAGGCTATGATTAGACCATCTCTGACCGCTAACTGGTGCTTATGGAAGTTAGGCTCCTACACTCTGCAGAGACAGGGAAACAGGCGCGCTCTTCTTCCTCATGATTCCATTTAAAAAGAATGGCTCCTAGGTCACTGAGAAAGATACTCCTAGGTTGTGGAAGATAGCTGTACATCTCAAAAGGACAGAGAAAGGATTTAGGATGCTAAGTTTTCCAAAGCAAATGTTCTGAAAAAAGAGAGGTTATGGGCCCATGTCAGATTTTTGGCTGAAACAATTCTTTGGTAGCTTTGAGATTTCCCAGGCAGGGACTTAAAGGGGCCAGGGTCATCACAGGAACATGGCCTTAAAGTGCTAGAAGCCATGCTAAGTTTAGTCATGTCTCTTAATGTGAGAGGTCAGACAGATAGTTCCAGCTCAGAGTGTTTGCAGTTCTCAAGGGCATGTCTGAGATCTGACCTTTTGACCGGTAAAAGTACAAAGAATCACTTAGATTTAGAGAAAAGGAGAATAAACCAGAAGTGCCAGCTTCCTATGGTCCTGCACCACACACCAAAAAAAAAAAAAAAAAAAAAAAAAAAGGCAGTGCTGAAGCAAAAGAGGTCAGCTATGTGAGGAGAATTACCCCCTGTAGACTGGAGTGATCTAGACTCCCATTCTGCAGCTCTATCCACTCTGAGCTTCTTGGAGGCAGCTGGAAACCACACAGAGGAACCCAGTGCAGGCTGATCCCCCAGCCTGGGGGTCAGCAAACTGGTCCAACTTTGCCTGGTTGTGGGTGCTGCAAGGGATCCAGCAAAGTGGGACCCACCCAGACGCCGCATGTTCAGACCACCCCGCCCCCAGCCTTGCACAGCGTCTGCGTGGAGTTGCTTTCGTGGCCGAACTGCCCTTACAGGTGTTAAGCATTGACAATCTTTCTCTTTTCCTCTACTTAGAATTGAGTGCCACTTCAGGTTGGGGTGGGCTGTCACTTTGATTTTTGTGTTTTACATTCACTGCTGGTTATTATAATGTGATTTTCATTCTCTCTTACAGGCTGGGTATTTTAGATTGGTTTTATTTCTCAGAGTTTCACAAACTGTGCAAAACTGAATCCATACTGGATGGGCAGGTGAAAAATGGTATGACGTTTTCTAGTATTGACTCTTTAGATGTACCTTGTCACAGTCTCCTGTATAGAACTGCTTTTCTCCTTTGAACCACTGAAAATTGTCAACATATGAACAATTATGAACTTTTATCTGTTCGTGGAGCTCCTGAGGACGAGACAGGGCATTCCTTAAAGTCAAGAGGCCATTTTTTGACACATAGCCTTATTTAAATACATGCTTGTTATTAAATTAGCATGCCTAAATTAGAATCTATCTTTACAAACGGTGGATAATTTTCATGTAAGACACTTCATGTAATAACCTGATAAATTCAGTTTATTCTCTGATTTTCAAATTCACCCACTTTACTGTGCAACTGTGTCCAGACAGGCATAGCATTTAACAGTTCAGTTTCTATAAATTCATAATTAGAAAAGAGTGAAATCTGACTAAGCAAAAATCTATATAAAAAATGATTTTTGATAGTGAAAACTTGGAAACAAAATATATATCCAAAGAAATTGATAATTTGTATAAACTGCAAAAAGATTAACGCTATTTTTCTCCTATAACTTGTTAAATAGTGGAAAGAATGGCATTAATCAGGAACTGAAGGCTTTGAATTAATCCAAGATTCTTTAGAATCATATGATAAGTGAACTAAAATAGTCTAAAAACAAGGAAAGACTTTTCCAAGGAAGTAATGTTTAAGATAAGACCTGATATCTGGTGATGAGCTGGGAAGAGCTGGTTTAACCAGTGGAGTTTGTGAGCAGAGGGAATGGATCCCAAGAACATGGGAAGGTAACTTATTCAGAGCATCTTAAATTTGCCATGTCTAACATAATTAAAAACAAACAGATAACACAAAATCAGAAACAAACAACGGCAAAAAAGTTTGCAACTTTTTAAATCCTCTATGCTCACAAACATGACATGAAATTTGTCACTGTAACCATTTTTAAGTGTAAAGGTCAGTAGCATTGAGTACATTCACATTGTTGTACAACTATTCTACCCTCTATCTCTAGAACTTCCTCTCATCTTGCAAAACTGAAACTCTGTACCCATGAAACAATAACTCTGCATTAACTGTCCTCCCAAGGCCTGTTCTACTTTCTATCTCTACAAATTTCACTTTTCTATATACTTCATGTAAGTGAATCATACAGTATTTGTCTTTTTGTAACTGACCTATTTCACTTAGCATTATGTCTTCAATGTCATCTATGTTGTAGAATGTGTCAAAATTTTCTTCTTTTTTGAAGTCAAATAATATTTCATTATATATATACAGCAAACTTTATTCAGCCATCAATAGGCATTTGGGTTGCTTTCACCTTTTGGCTACTGTGAATAATCTTACAATGAACATGGGTTTACAAATGTTGGTTGGAGTTCCTGCTTTCACTGCTTTGGTATATATACCCAATAATGGAATTCTGGATTATATGATGATTCTATTTTTTAATTTTTTTGAGGAACTACCATACTGTTTTCCATAGCTGCTGCCCATTTCACATTTCTACCAGCAGTACACAAGGGATCTAATATCTCCATATCTTCCGCAACACTTCTTATTTTCTGTTGTATTGATAATAACCACTCTCATCAGTATGAAGTGTTGTATCATTGTGTTTTGATTTATTTCCTCAATTTTTACTGATGTTCAGTGTCATTTCATGTGCTTATTGGTCAATTGTATGTCTTATTTGGAGAATGTCTACTTAAAATATTAGCAGATTTTTGGATTGTTTAGGTTTTTTGTTTTTTAGATTTCAGAAGTTCTTTTTATACTTTGACTATTAGCCCATTACCACATACATGACTTGCAAATATTTTCTCATATTCTCTCGAGTGCTTTTCACTTTGTTGTTAGAGTCCTTTGATGTACAAAAGATTTTAATTTTAACTGGTTCAACTTATCTATTTTTGTTGTTGTTGCTTGTGATTTGGGTGTTAAATCCAAGAAATTATTGCCAAATCCAGTATCATGAAGCTTTTCCCTTTATGTTTTCTTCTAAGAGTTTTATAATTCTAGCTCTTATGTTTAGGTCTTTTGTCCATCTTGAATTGTTTCTTATATGTGGTATAAGCTAAAGGTCTGATTTTATTTACTCTTTCATATTTGTACAGTTTTTATAACACCATTTGTGAAGGAGGTAAGGACAGAGGTCACCAATGAGAGCTCAAATAATAAGTTAGTACCTTGTATATGTTGTATTTCCATTTTATGTAACTCTCCAAGGTGAGAATTTCAGGTTAGCAGGTCTGTGTGGTCTGTTTTATGGAAATCAGGATTCTCTGCTTCTTGTTTGTCTTTGATTCTTGGTGTGAGGCCTCAACTTCCTCCTAGAAGCTAGACTTGAAGTGTCTCTCGGTGGCTTGAAGAAAGTGGTGAAAAGTTCTCAAAGTGGCACGCCGGCTGAGGCTCCTGGGTGACTTAGTCAGTTTAATATCCAACTCTTGGTTTCAGCTCAGGTCATAATCTCATGGGTTGTGAGATCGAGCCCCATGTGGAGCCCCATGTGGAGTCCTATGTGGGACTTTGTTCTCAGTGGGGAGTCTGCTTGGGGAGATATTCTCTCTCTGCCCTTTCCCCCACTGTGTGCATTCTAGCTTTCAAATAAATCAAAAAAAATATTTTAAAAAAAGAGAGAGGCATGCCTGCTGCCTTACAGTGCCAGGTTAGATGATCCACATGTTTCCACTTCACTTCCATGAGGGAGGCAAGTGTTGGACAGCTATCCTCTCAGCCATCATTCTATGCCAGTGGAAATAGAGGATAAATTTTGATGGACAGCCAGTGGTATACACTGCAATAATCCTCTCTTGCCACCAAACAATTGTGCATCCCCTTTCTACAATATTTGAGTGCACTCATAGCCAGAAGAGAGATAATCACAATCTCATCCAGTGATGGGATACAGCTAAAGTCCAAGATTTTTAGCTAATGTGCCACTTCTTCAGAGTACAAATATGGTGTCTCCTGATCCAGTAACTTACAATTAAAAATCAATTTATCTGGACCCTGAGATGCAAAATACAATGGTACAGGTGAAACTCTTATTTGGAAAAGGAAAAGAAAACATATAGAAACAATTCATCTAAAACCATCACTTTACTCTCCAAAATAAGAATTGCAAATATCCCTTGTCCAAGCAATGGTGAAAGTTGGTTGGTATGGAATAAAGGGAAAATATGTAAGACAGGCTTAAGGATTTATTTTTGGACTTTCTATTCTGTTCCATTGATTTACAGGTCTTTTCTTTACTTTTCTTTACCACATTGATTCTTCAGATTTATTGTAAACTTTGAAATCACGCACTTTAATGTCTCCAATTAAAAAAAAATCATTTAGATATAAATATTAGAATTAGCTTATCAATTTTGCAAAAATCTTTCTCAGATTTGAGTAGAGATTACACTGATATATAAATCAATGTGGGGAGAGTCACCATCTTAATAATACTGAGTTTTCAAATTCATGAATGTCAAATGCCTTTCTATTTATTTAGATTTTCCTTAATTTTCTAGGAAAATCTTGTAATTTTCAGTGTTTGATTCCTACACTTTTTAAAGTTTTCTTAAGTATTTTATTATGCTTATGCTAAGTATTTATTATGTTTATGCTTATATGAATGGAAATGCTTCCTATAATTCATTTTGGATTGTTCACTGGAAGTATAATTGATTTTTATATATTGATCCTACTTTTTGTACTTTTGGTAAGTTTTTTTTATTTGTTTGTTATTTTTATGTTATTCCTAATGAGGTCTGCCCTGAAGGGACACTATTTGAACAGAGTCTACCTAAGTCTGGTTTTAACTCGGTCCAGTGGATCTGGGCAAAGGGAAATACTTAAGTCTAGCCCCCTGTAGCTTTTTGTCTCATATAAGGCAAGAGGTAAAACTGAGAATTATTTTTGAAAGTCACAACCCAGGGGTGCAAAGCCACTAAAGGACTGAGATCTAATCATAACACTACAGAATTCTTCCCTTACCCCCACCTTACTGTCCCATCAATAGAGGTCTTATATAATAACAAGGAGTTAGAACTGAAAAAAACTTCACATCTCAGACCTTATTTAAGAAGTTCTTAAAATATACAGGGAACCCTCAAAACCTATAACCTATGTAAATCCTACATAATATATATATATATATTCTTTTAAGGCATATATATATTTAAGGCATATATATATTCCCTTAAATATAAGGGAACCCTCAACATGGGAGATAAAACAAGGGATACCAAACAAAGGAGGAAACCAGAGGAAACTTTATCCACTGATCCTACAGATACATTAAAGCATATGGAAAGCCTAAATCCCACCCAGACAAACAATACCTCAGCTGAGGACCTGTTTACCTCAGTTCTCTTCTCTAGTACTTTTTATCTGGTTTAAAAACAATTATAAGCCATGATAAAAGACAATGAAGACAGAGAAATCATCAGAACCAGACTCAGATATGTCAGGAATGTTGGAGTTACCAGAGTGGTACTTTAAAACACCCATGATTAATATGCTAAAGTCTCTAATGGAAAAGTGGACAACATTCGAGAACAGATGGGTGATATGAGCAGATGAATAATATAATAGAAAGTGGTAAAAATAAAAAACACTGTAACAGACATAAAGAATACCAATGATGAACTTGTCAATATACAGAACACAGCTGAAGAATTAGTGAGTTTGACAAAATGTCAATACAAATTTTCAAAACTGAAACTCAAAGAGAAAAAACAATATAAAAGACAAAATAAAATATGCAAGAACTGTGAGAGCATTACAAAAGGCATAGCTTATATATCATTATAAATAAGAAGAAGAAGAAAGAGGAAAAAAGGAAAATAAGAAATATTTGAAGCAATAATAATTACGAATTTCTGAAATTAATGATAGATACCAAGCCAAACTACCAGGAAGCTCAGAGAACATCAAGTATAAACACACACGCACACACACACACACACACACACACACACACACACACAAACGAACTATATGCATAATATATTCAAACTACAGGAAAGAAATTTAAGACAAAGAGAAAATCTTTAAAGATGCTGAGGTCAGGGTGACGTCTTTACCTATACAGGAGAAAGATAAAAATTACATCAGACTTCTCTTCAAAAAGCATGCCAGCAAGAAGATAGTAGAGTGAAATATTTGAAGTATTGAAAGAAGAAAAATATAACCTAGAATTCTATATCCAGTGAAATTATCCTTCAAAAGTGAAGGAGAAATAAAGACAAAAGTAAAGAGAAGATACAAATAACTAAAATCAGAAATGAATGTGGGACATCGATACAGAAATTGAAGAAATGAAAAGGATTGTAAAAGAATATAATGAACAGGGACTCCTGGGTAGCGCAATCAGGCACCCAGCTCTTGGTTTGGACTCCTGGTGATCTCAGGATCCTGAGATAGAGCCCTATATCAGGCTCTGCATTTAGTGTGGAGTCTGCTTCAGATTCTCTCTACCTCTCCCTCTACTCCTCCACCTCCTCATGTTCTCTCTCCCTTTCTCTCTCTCTCTCAAATAAATAAATCTTTAAAAAAAGAATCTTATGAACAATTGTATACCAACAAATGAGATGTCTTAGGTGAAATAGACACAAAAATTACCTAAGCTAACTTAAGAAAAAATAGAAATTCTTAAGAGAACTATAATGAGTAAAATGGTTGAATCATTAGAGAAGTCCAGGACCAGGAGGTTTCACTAGTGAATTTATCAAACTTTTAAAGAAGAATTAACAATAACCTTCCTCAAACTTTTCCAAAAAAAAGGAAGCATAGGGTTTACTTCCCAAATAATTATATGAGGCTAGAATCACACTGATACCAAACAAGATAAAAACATCACAAGAAAATAAATTATAGGCCAATATCTTTGGTGACTATAAATGCAAAAATCCTGGACAACAAACTAGTAAACCAAATCTATCAGAATAGTAAAAAGACTATACAAATGATAAAATAGCACTATATAAATGATTAAAAGGACTATATAAATGATTAAATAGGATTTATATATAAATAAATGCAAAGGTGTTTCAACATGAAAAAAAGAAAAGAAAAATCAATGAAATGTACCACATTGATAGAACTTGGGGGAAAACACATGGTCATCTTAGTCGACTCAGTAAAACCACTTGATAAAACCAAACACTTTTTTATGGTAAACACCCTCAGAAGACTAGGAATAAATGGGAACTTCCTCAACATGATAAAGGACATTTACCAACCCTCCCCACCCAAACTTGACATCATACTCAACAGTGAAAGATTGAAAGCTTTCTCCCTAAGGTCAGGAAAAAGAATAAAGTTTCTCGATTTCCCCAACTACTTTTCAGTATTATACTTGACGTTTTAAACAGGGTATTTTTATTTTTTAAAAAGATTTTTATTTATTAATTTAACAGAGAAAGACACAGTGAGAGAGGGAACCCAAGTAGGGTTAGTGGGAGAGGGAGAAACAGGCCTTCTGTGGAGCAGGAGCCTGATGCGAGGCTCAATCCCAGAACTCCAAGATCATGACCTAAGCCAAAGGCAGATGCCCAATGACTGAGCCACCCAGGCACCCCTAGCCAGGATATTTTTTTTAAGTTTTGGTTTTTTTTTTTTAAGATTTTATTTATTTATTTGACAGAGAGAGACATCACAAGTAAGCAGAGAGGCAGGCAGAGCAAGAGGAGGAAGCAGGCTCCCTGCTGAGCAGAAAGCCAGATGTGGACCCTGATCCCAGGACCCTAAGATCATGACTTGAGCTGAAGGCAGAGGTTTTAACCCACTGAGCCACCCAGGTACCCACTAGCCAGAATATTTTTAAAGAAGAAAAAATAAAATTTCCAAGCTGGAAAAAAGAACTTCAAAGTCAACATGAAAATGTATTTTTGTATATATGTATTTTTTTAAAACTAAAGAAAGCTACTAGAGCAAGTAAATTCAGTAAATTTGCATGTAGAAGATCAAGATATTAAAATTCAATGTTTTTCTATACATCAACAAAGAAAATCAAGAAAGTAAATGAAGAAAACATTTCAATTTATAACATCATTCAAAATAATAAAATATCAAGGAAAAAATTTAGTCAAAGAAATAAAAGGCTTGTACACTTAAAACTATAAAGCATTGCTGAGATTAATTAAATAAGACATAAATAAATATAACTCCAAATGAGCACATAGACAGAAAGATTTAATAATATGATGCCAATACGACCCAACACAATTTAGATATTCAGCTGCCTTGTAGAATCCTTTGAAAGAACCATACATGATATCTGAAAATTACTTTCTTTTTTTTAGAAGATAAAATTTACAAAAGATCTTTTCAAAGATAATGTGTCACAGATCTTTTGTTGCTCTCTGTAGTGAAGATTAATTATATGTATATATATATAACTGACTTTACTTTTACAAAAGGATGGACTGTAAAAGAGAAAAAAAACAATAAGTAAAAATTTAGAGAAAAAACTTTTCCAAAATTCCAACAAGCTTTTTTTTCAAAATAGAAAAAATCCTATTGTCAAATTACATATAATTTCAAAGGGTTCTAATACCCAAATCAACCTTGAAAAAGAACAAAGTGGGAGAATTCACATTTTCTAATTTCAAAACTTAATACAAAACTGAAGTAAGTAAAATATGGTAGTGATACAAGAATGGACATATCAACCGGTGGAATAAAATTGAGAATCCGAAAATAAATTCACACATATATAGCCAATTGACAATTGAAAAAATTGTTAAGTCCATTCAAGTGGGATAAAATGATTTCTTGAATAAGTATAAGTATAATACTGAGATGGCTGGGTTTCCATATGTCAGAAAATGAAGTTGGACCCCTATTTCACACCATTCACAAAAATTGTCATATGGGATCAATGACCTAAATATAAGATTTAAAACCTTCAAGCTCATGGAATAATACATAGGCTACACCATCATGATCTTGGATTTGACAATGGATTCTTAGCTATGACATCAAAAGCACAAACATCAAAGGTACAAATAGATAACTTCATCAAAATTAAAACTTCTGCGCATCAAGTGACACTATCAAGAATGTGAAGGGCACCTGGGTGGCTCAGTTGGTTGGGTATCTGTTTCTTAATTTCAGTTTGGATCATAATCTCAGGGTCATGAGACTGAGTTGCATCATAATCTGCACTCAGCACGGAGTTGGCTTGAGATTCTTTCCCTCTCACTCTGCCCCTACTCCAACTCTCTCACTCTTTCTCTCTCTCCCAAATAAAAAATAAAAATAATTTTAAAAAATAATGTGAAAGACAACCAATGTTTGACAGAAAACATTTGCAAATTATATATCTGTTAAAGAATATTCATTATATATCAATCTACAAAAAGGGACAAATAATTCAATTAAATTGGGAGAAGAATTTGAATAGATTTCTCTAAACAAAATATACAAATGGCCAAGATCACATGAGAAGATGCTCAAAATCTTTAGCCATTGGGGAAGTGCATATCAAAACTATAGTGAGTCATTATTTTAAACCCACTACTATAGCTATACTTAAAAGTAGAAAATATCAGGTGTTAGTGAATATGTGGAGAAATTGGAAACCTTAGACAATTGTTTTTGGGAATGTAAACTGATGCAAGGCACTACAAAAAACAGTTTGGTTGTTCCTAAAGAAGTTAGACATGGAATGACAATATGATCCAGCAATTTCACTCCTAGATATATACCCCTCCAAAAATTTGAAAACAGGGACTCAAGCAGATACTTGTACATTGATCTTCATTGCAGCATTATTCACAATAACCAAAAGGTGGAAGCAATTCAAGTGTCTACAACAGAAAGATAGGCAAACAAAATAGGATGCATATATAATGAATTCAACCATAGAAAGAATGAAGTTATATTATGTAGGTAAACCTTAAAAACATTATACTGAATTAAATGTCAAACATAAAAAAGACAAATATTGTATGATTCCATTTATATGAAATATCTATAATAAGCAAATTCATAGAGACCAAAAATAGATTAGAGATTTACAAGGGCTAAAGCGGAGGGGTGGTAGGTTATTGCTTAATGGGTATAGAATTTCTGTTTGGGTTACTAAAAACTTTTGGAACTTGATAGTAGTGATGGTTGTACAACATTGTAAATGTCATCAGTGTCACAAAATTATATACTTAATTATTGTTAGAATGGCAAATTTTATGTTTACATATATTTTAAGACAATTTAAGAAAAGTTTTTAAGAAGTAAGTAAATGGCAATCATGGGCACTAGCTCAGTGTGATCAAGGAGTGATATGACAGGTACAAACAGAAAATGATAATGATGCAAACAGTGGTAGGGACTAAGTTGGAGATGAAGCTAAGGATAAGGCCATGAAGGATCTTGAGGCCAAGTTATGGTCCTTATTTGATTATAAATGCAGTGGACAGCAATGAAAAGAAATATTTTAAGCAAGGGAAATAATCTGATATATGTTTTAAAAAGGATCACTGGACAAAGAATATAAGTAGACAAAGAGCAGAGGGAGTGACCAATAATAATGAAACATATGTACACAAAGCAACATAATTCATAATAACCCTGAAGTGGAAACAACTCAAATGTCCATCAACAGATTATTAAATATATAAAAATTGGGGGTTCTTGGGTGGCTCAGTGGGTTAAAGCCTCTGCCTTCAGCTCAGGTCATGATCTCAGGGTCCTGGGATCGAGGCCCACATGGGCCTCTCTGCTCAGCAGGGAGCCTGCTTCCTCCCCCTGCCTCTCTGCCTACGTGTGATCTCTCTCTGTCAAAGAAGTAAATAAAATCTTTAAAAAAAGGAGATAAATCTTAAAAAAATAAATAAAAATGGGCATATCCATAAACTAGAATATTATTTAGCCATAAAAAGGAGTTAATTCTATAACATGAATTAATTTCATAGATATTATGCTAAGAGAAGCCAGTCACAAAGGGCCATATCCTGTATGATTTCATTTATGTGAAATACCCAGAATAGGAAAATCCAGAGAAACAGAAAATAAATGGGTGGTTTCTAGTGACTGGTGGGTGGGAAGAAATAGGATGTGACTGCTAATGAATATGGGGTTTCTTTGGGGAATGATGAAAATGTTCTGGAGTTAGATAGTTGTAATGGCTGCACAACTTTTTGAGTGTACTAAAAGGTACTGAATCCACTTTAAAATGGTTAATAGTATGGTGTATGAACTGCATCTCAGTTAAAAAGAGACACAGAGAGGAATGAAACCAAAGGGGAAAATGAAGAACGAAAGAAAGTTTTTTCTATTGTCCCTCTTAATTCCCATGGCATTTCTTTTGCTGCATATTTTTGATTATTTTTTACTGACCAATAAAAAGTAATCTGAGGATTACAATAATACTTAAATTATAATGACCTATTTCTCAGTAACACCAACTTAATTTCAATTATACAAGCTTTGCTCCTTTCTTCCTCTTTGCCTTACTTCTCCTATGTGCTATGTTCATATAAAATTATATCTTTATACATGCATATCGATCAAACTGAATTTATAATTTTTTACACAGTATTTTAAATCACATATGATACAAGTAGTTATAAATAGAAAATATATTTATATTTTCTTTTATATTTACCTTTGTAGTTACCTTTACAACTATTCATTTCTTTGTTGGATTTGAGTTATTGTCTGGTATCCTGGAGAACTGAATTTCATCCTGAAGTATTCCCTTTTGTGTTTATTATAGGATAGGTATCCTTGTAACAAATTCCCTCAGTTTTTATTTATTTAGGAATGTCTAAATTTTCTTAATTTTTGAAAGATAATTCTGATGGCTATATACCTCCAAGTTGACTGTTGTTGAGTGGTGCTTTTTTGTGTGTTTTGTTTGTTTATTTGTTTTTAGTATTTTAAATCTATCATCCCACTGTCCTCTCCCTTTTTTAAATGAGAAACCTTAACTATGAGTATTACTGGGGAGCCCTTGTACATGCTCCCATCTTGCTCCTTTCAAGTTCTCTTTATCTTTTAATTTCAACTGCTTGATTATGATGTATTTAGGTGTGTGATTTTCTTTGAATTATTGTTGAGCTCCTTGGATGTGTAGCATGTTTTTTTCTAATCAAGTTTTGGGAGATTTTTTTGGCCATTATTTCCATTTTTTCCACCTTCTCTCTCTCCTCTTCTTCTGGGACACCACTTTACATGTATGTTGGTATGTTTGATGGTGTCTCACTAGACCATGAGGCACTCCTTATTTTACTTAATCTTTTTCTGTCTCTCAAACTGAATATTAATTAACCTATCTTTACACTCAGACCCAAATATTTTGTTTAGCCCTCCAGTGAATTTTTCAGTTCAGTTACTGTACTTTCAACTCCACCATTTATATATGGCTGTTTCTTATCATTCTGTGTCTTTATTGATGTTTTCTTTTTTCTTTTTAAGATTTTACTTATTTATTTGAGAGAGAGCACATGAATAGGGATCAGGATGCAGGGGGCAAGCAGAAATCCTGCTGAGTGGGGAGCCTGATGTGGGGCTTGGTCCCAGGACCTTGAGATCCTGACCTGAGTTGAAGTCAGATCCTTAATTGTCTGAGACAGCCAGGTGCCCCTTTATTGCTGTTTTCTATTTGGTGAAACATCATTGTCATCTTTTCCTTTAATTCTTTCCTTTTGTTCTTTGAACAATTTTCAAAAAGCTGATTAAAGTCTTTGTGAAGTAAGCCTAACATTTGGGACGTCCTCAGGGACAATTTCTATTCATTTTTTCTCCTATGTATGAGCCATACTTTGTTATTCTTTGCATGTCTCATTTTGGGTACTTGAAAACAGTGCATTTTAAATAATATGTCTGTTTTTGTGTCAATACCATACATACTATTTTGATTACTCTAGCACGGTAGTATATCTTGAAATCTGGGATTGTTATACCCTCAGTTTTTCTCAAGATTGTTTCAGCAATCATAGCACTGTTGGTGCAAATGCAGATTAATGTAGCTACTGAGGAAAATAGTGTGGAGGTTCATCAAAAAAATAGAAATAGAATTACCATACATCCAATAAGTTCACTTTGGGGTATCTACCTGAGGAAAATAAAAACATGAATTCAAAAAGGTATATGTACCCCTATGTTTTTTGAAGAATTGTTTTCATTAGCCAAGATAAGGAAGAAAGTGACATGTCCATTAATAGATGAATAGATTTTTTAAAAATGTGATGCACACACCATAGAATATTACTTACCAATAAAAAATGAGATCTTGGGTGCATTAGTACCTTACTTGGACTTAATCTGAGAATTCTGGGCAGTGGTAGGCAGCCCCTGGCATCTCTGTTTATTATTTGATTTTTTAGCCTGGATTTTTAGGGCTTATCTTACTAGTAAATCAATGATTACTCAGGGATTATGATCAAACAGCTCACGCCTTGGGTTTCTAATTTATGTTCATAAATCTGTATGTGGGTTGGGAAGCACATCCAATGTTTGGAAAGCTTCAGGTATGTCCCAGTTTTTCCTTTTTACCAGGTCTTTTCAGGAATTCCTTGAGTTGATTATACTCTCTCAAAGAGCCAGTGGTATGTTGGGTGTTTGCCTCCTTCAGGTCTCTCCTCCCAAATATGTAACCTCCTTATCAGTAAAGGATTTGTAGAGAGCAGAACTATTCCTTCTGTGGTTTTCTATTGGTATATGCTCTTCAGAAATATTTTATCAAGATTTCTATCATTAATGAGAAGGGGTGTTAGTTTCTCTTCTCTGCTCCAACTCAAATTAGTACCTTCTGCGAGCAAAGCTAGTTGTTTTCATGGTAAACATCTCCTGTTAACATTTTTTTAGAGAGGGAAGAGAAGAGAGAAAAAGAGACAGCCTGGGTGGGGAGAGGTAGAGGGAGAGGGACAGAGAGAATCTTAAGCAAGCTCCATGCCCAATATGGAGCCTTTAATATAAACTGTTAAAGGTTAAATAAAGCAACATGTAGAATACCATGGAAACAGGAAGGAAGGGCATCTCTCCTAGGTTATATGGGTGTCAAGAAAGCAACTCAAAGAAAATGGCACTGAAGGACAAATAGAAATTAACCAGACTGGAGGAGGGGAGAAAAGGTGGAAGGTACTTCCAGCTATGCTGGAGTAAAGAGGTAGGAAATCATTACTCCCCCCAGCAAAAAGCAAACTATGACATAAGCAAAATTGTCAAAAAACTCCTTTATCCATTTATCCATTGGAGGACATCTTGGCTCCTTCCACAATTTGGTTATTGTGGACATTGCCGCTATGAACATTTGGGTGTATGTGCCCCTTCTTTCACTACATCTGTATCTTTGGGATAAATACCCAGTAGTGAAATTGCTGCATCATACGGTAACTCTATTTTTAACATCTTGGGGAAACTCTATACTGTTTTCCAGAGTGGCTATACCAGCTTGCATTCCCACCAACAGTGTAAGAAGGTTCCCCTTTCTCCACATCCTCATCAACATTTGTCGTTCCCTGTCTTGTTAATTTTAGCCATTCTGACTGGTGTAAGGTGGTATCTCATTGTGGTCTTACTTTGTATTTCCCTGATGACTAGTAACATGGAGAATGTTTTTCATGTGTCTGTTGGCCATTTTTATGTCTGCTTTGGAGATGTATCTGTTCATGTCTTCTGCCCATTTTGGGTTATTTGGTTTTTTGGGTATTGAGTCTGATAAGTACTTTACATATCTTGGACACTGTAAGGACCTATTTGGATGGCCATCTTGTTTACTCAGAAAAACAGCTCTAGGAAATATAGGCAAACAGTTTCTGGTAAACAAAGGCGAGTCAGATTGGGGGAGATGCCCAATCAGCTAACCCCCTTAACCTCCCAGTCCTGGGAGCAATGGAGATGCAAATTAAGAATGGGTGACTAGTTCCTGGTACTTAGGACCAGATGGGAGCACCCAAAAGCTCTTAACAGCCCGAATCTTGAACAATGGAAATGCAGATTAACTCTGGGCAGCTACGTGATTCTAGTCAACTCTAGCTTGTGGGTTGCCCTATAAAAGCTAGCCTGAGAAATTAGAGGAAGTGGTTCTCTCTTTAGAGAAGACCCTGACCCGAGTCAGTGTAATTCTCAATGCTTGGCACAAAATAAGGCTTTGCTTGACCTTTGCTTTTGTATCAGCCTCATTCCTTTGACCATAGACTCGAACAGATACCAGTCCTTTATCTGATAGGTCATTTACAAATATCTTTTCCTATTCCATGGGTTGCCTTTCAGTTTTGTCAACTGTTTCCTTTGCTGTCCAGATGGTTTTTGTCTTGATGAGGTCCCAATAGTTCATTTTTGCTTTTGTTTCCCTTACCTTTAAAGATGTGTCTTTTTTTTTTTTAAAGATTTTATATACTTATTTGACAGAGAGAGATCACAAGTAGGCAGAGAGGCAGGCGGAGAGAGTGGAGGAAACAGGCTTACTGCTGAGCAGAGAGCCCGATGTGAGCCTCCATCCCAGGACCATGAGATCATGACCTGAGCTGAAGGCAGAGGTTTTCACCCACTGAGCCACCCAGGCACCCTAAAGATGTGTCATGAAAGAAGTTGTTGTGGCTGATGTCAAAGAAGTTGCATATCCTCAAATATGCAAAATCTCTTCTAGGATTTTGTTGGATTCCTCTCTCACATTTAGGTCTTTCATCCATTTTGAGTTTATCTTTGTGTATGGTATAAGAGAATGGTCCAGTTTCATTCATCTACATGTGGCTATTCAGAATCTTAATAGATTCTGCACAAATTTTAGGATTCTTTGTTCTAGCTCTGTGAAAATTGTTGATGGCATTTTGATAGGAATTGCATTGAATGTGTAGATTGCTTTGGGTAGCATAGACATTTTAACAATGTTCATTCTTCCAATCCATGAGCAAGGCATGTTTTTTCATCTCTTTGTGTCTTCCTCAATTTTTTTCTGGTTAGGTTTATTTCTAGTATCTTATGGTTTTTGTTTCTACTGAAAATTGGATCAATTCCTTAATTTCTTTTTCTTTAGTCACATTGTTAGTGTATAGAAATGTAACTGATTTCTGTGAATTGATTCTGTATTCTGCCACATTGCTGAATTGCTGTATGAGTTCTAGTAATTTGGGGGTTGAGTCTTTTGGGTTTCACACATAAAGTGTCATGTCATCTGCAAAGAGAGAGGGTTGACTTCCTCTTTGCCAATTTGATGCCTTTTATTACTTTTTGTTGTCTTATTGCTGAGGCTAGGACTTCTAGTACTATGATGAACAAAAAATGGTGAGAGTAGGCTCTGTTTTTCCCACCGAGAATGGTATTAACTATAGGCTTTTCATACATGGCTTTTATAATATTGAGGAATCTTCCCTCAATCCCTATACTTTGAAGAGTTTAAATCAGGAAAGGATACTATGTGTTGTTAAATGCTTTTTCTGCATCTATTAAGAGGATCTTATAAGGATCATATGAAGTCTTAATCTCTTAAGGCAAAAACTTAGTTCTTCTATTTTAATTCTTTTTGGTAGAATAGTAGCTTGAGTTATTAGAACCAAGTTTTTTTTTTTTATTGACTTAGATTACTTTTTATTTTGATGTCTGTCTGGTTAATTAATTAACAATTGTGTCTAATATCTGCTCAAATGCTTTAATTCAATTATCCTCAAATATGCAAAAACAGAAAAAGCATGTTTATATGCAGATTGCACATAATTTTAGCAATTGCAGGTTTATTATCTTGCTAGAAAATTAGTATTTTTCAACACTTTTGTAAGATTGACATCAAGTTATAGAATTCCAATTCAAAAGATGGCCTATTAGATATTAGCTAAATAACAAACTAGCAACCTTCAGATAAAAGTAGAGTAAGTTAAAATAACAAACTAGCAACCTTCAGATAAAAGTAGAGTAAGTTAAAATCTGTAATTTGATATTGCCATTAATATAATATAAATCCTTGAGAAAATGTTATTCTATGGTGGGTGCAATAGAAAAGAATTGTAAGAAGGAAAATATGGTCACGTCTATCTTCTTGCCTTACCAAGACCCTGAGCTCTGAGGTTCTACTGCATAGGTTTAAGTAATGACTCTTCATTTGCTAATTACAGAATGTTGGGCAAGTAACTTTATCTTTACCTTTTTGAACCTTAGTTTTGGCATCAGTAAAAAGGGAATAATAGAAGCTAGAGAAGCGTGTAACATTCAGAAACACCAACAGATGTTAGCTCTTATTATTACTACAATTACTATCTTTGATAGAGTCTGTGGTCAAAGGAACAAGGCTGATACAAAAGTGAAGGTCAAGCAAAGCTTTATTTCTCATCAAGCATTGAGAGTTACACTGACCTAGGTCAGGGTCATCTCTAAAGAGAGAATGATCCCCCATCCCTAATTTCTCAGGCTACCTTCATAGGGCAAACTCTAAAACCAGAGTTAATTTGCACCTCCATTGTTCAGGATCCCTGGAGGTCAAGGGCTTTTGGGCTCTCCTACCTGGTCCTAAGTACTGGGAACAGGTTGCTCATTCTTAATTTGCATCTCCATTGCTCCCAGAATGGGAGTTAAGGTGGTTAACTGATTGGGCATCTCCCCCAGTCTGGCTCACCTTTGTTCTTCAGGAGCAGTCTGCCCATATATCCTGGAGCTGTTTTTCTGAGTAAACCAGATGGCAGCTTGGACATCTAAATAGGTCCTTATAATCATCATTATGGTCATTCTTAAGTGCAAGTGACAGTGAAGAATGTTTCACATCAGGAAAGCTTACAAAGTTTCAGGTAATATATACCTTGAAAAAATAATACTTTTGCATCAAAGAAGTAGATTGTTTCTTTCCAAGTTAAATAAAACCAGGTATGTCAAATCCAATAAGGTACTCCATAATGCTAAGGAGAATAAACACACATCTGAAAAGCAATAAACAGTTTCAATTCACTGAATTTAAATGCCAGTTAAATGACTACACAGTGTACCTTTTACTAAAAGACATTTTGCCTAAAAGATAATTAAAAGTCTTGAAATGTGGATGAAGTCGTTTCTCCTTCCCTAAGTAATAACACTATAATAACTTATATATCAGAAGTAGCATTAAGACAAACATGGTATGCTCTTATGCTATCAAAGTCTGAAATCCTGCAGTAATTTAAACAAGTTTCTCTCTTCCTCCTCCCTCCCTCCCTCCTTCTATTTTCCCTTCAAGGTAATCTGTTCTCTAACAGGTATTGTGCCTAGAGTAAACAGATGGCATCAGAGTGCTATCAGGTTATCAAGTCCATGCTTAACCCCCAGGACTAGGGAGCTTCCTTCCACACCATGCTGCTGGGGATCACAAACTACTGCTCTGACCAGCTGTTACCTGAGCTATGTGAAGCAATTTTAAAGAACAGTCTTGAAGCTGCTCAGCCTTTTAAGTGCGCCACCATTATTCCCAGCAATGCCTTTTTTAATGGAGGTTTTTATATAGACAATGAAAACAGTGTGAAAGACAAAAATCTACTATTTCCTAGGAAGCTATTTAGAAAAGAGCTGCAGTTTGGGGGAAGAATGTAATGGTTCTTTTTATATTTTTTCTCTAGAAATTATTGGTCTAAAAATGACCAAAAAAAAAAAAAAAAGACGAAGAAATGATGTGTTCATATTGTATTTCTGCCTATTTATACCTAGAAAAGTTGTCTACTTTCCATATTCTAAATAAAATACTGGACATATTTGATGGCCACTCTTTAGGACACAAGCCTTCTTTTCCCTCAAGCTGAATAACTTCTTTTAATATCTTTAATGGGCTTGGATAATTTAGAGATGCTGATAAGAACTATAACTCCTTTTATCCAGAACAATGTGCATTTATACCACACACACACACACACACACACACATTCAGCAATTCAGCACTCAATTTATGTGGTCCAAACATTTCAAAGACTTACCTCGCATATGAGTTTGTGCATAGCATATATATCATGAATAGCACCTTGATGCCTAATCTTAATTGTAATAAAAGCTGATGAAATTTGGAATAATGTTGACACTTGTATAACTGCAGTCTGTACCTTAAAGGCAATTACTGAATAGAATAGAATAGAATAGAATAGAATAGAATAGAATAGAATAGAATAGAATAGAATAGAAAGGGTAGGTTAAAGAGTGACTTCAGGGTGCTAAATAATCAGCCTTTGATCACTTGTTTTGCTTGATGTCAAAATCAGATAATTGATGGTGATTGCTGTCAGGTTAAGCCTCATAAGCATATTCTAGCTCTTACCAGGATAAATTTCATACTGCATTTCGGTAGTGAAAGGGATCAGAATATGACATCCCCAAATATGCTATTTTGGCACAGTGATTATTTTGAGCTGATGGCAACTGAGAAATAGCAGACTTAGGAAGAACTCTCCTGCTCTCTACTCTCCCTCTTTGTGCATGAAAGTAGGGCATACATTTCCATTTGTAAAGGGAACTCTCCAGTACCAGAAGATAACAACTGTTGATCAAAAGAGATGACTTATTTCCATAAACAAACCTTACTAATTAAGGCTTATCTTTCTTTAGTTCCCCCTGTATTTACCTTCCCATAATTTACCGCATTTAAATGCCAAAACCTCTCTTCTTTTGTCTGGACTTTGCAAAAACTTTTGCTCTTCTGCAGTTGCTAGACATAGCCCCTTTAAAAATATCAGACAATTACAATTCTACATGTCTCCCTTCTTTCTGTCTATATTCCCTATTTTATAATTTTTCTCCTTGTGTCTTTCCCCTTAAAAAAATCACAATTATGAAACTTATAATTCTGGCTAAAGCTATTCGTGTGAGATAATAAAAAACACAGGGGGACCTGGGTGGCTTACTTGTTTAAGCATCCAATTTTTTTTGTTCGTTCTGTTCTTCTTCTTTTTTTTTTTAAGATTGTATCTATCTATCTATCTATCTATCTATCTATCTATCTATCTATCTATCTATTTATTTATTTATTGTTTTGATTTATTATCCCTAGAAAGGGAACACAAGCAGGGGGAGTGAGAGATCCAGAAGCAGGCTTCCCACCAAGCAGGGAGTCGGATACAGGGCTAGATCCCGGGACTCTGGGATCATGACCTGAGCAGAAGGCAGAAGCTTAAGGACTGAGTCACCCAAGTGCCCCAACTGTTGACCTTGGCTCAGGTCATGATCTCAGAGTGGTGAGCTCTAGCCCCACATCAGGCTCCATGTTCAGGGGGGAGTCTCTTGGAGATTCTCTCTCTCCCTCTGCCTGTACCCCTCCCTCTCTAAAACAACAATAATAATAATAATAATAATTAAACAAAGAAAGAGAAAACTTTTAAATAAATATACTGATATGATCATTTATTTTGAGTAATAGGAGATAACTTGGGCTGGAACTCATGAAAATGAAAAACTAGAAGTGATAAAAGTAGTTTTCCTTTTCTCCTAGTTTATATAAAGGCACAACAGAATAAATGCATTATACAAGATTTGTGCCACAGAAAATGTAAATGTTTTTGACAATTCGGCAGCATTTTATAGAAGAAAGTCAAATAGAGAAAAGGGGGTTATCTTTTTTTTAGGAACTAAATAAATTGTTTTGTTTTGGTAATTCTATTGTGGTAAAATAGAGTTTACCATTTTTACCATTTTAAAATGTATAATTCAGTAGCATGAGCCCCACTCACATTGCACAACCATCAGCATCACCCACCTCCAGTTTTTTTTCTTCTTTCCACTGAAACTCTATACCCATTTGACACTAACTCTCATTCCTTCTCCGCACAACCTTGCTCCTAGGAATGTGTCTATTCCAGGTATCTCATAATAAATAAAGTTTGGTGGGTAGGTTGCTTTTTTATTTATTTGAGAGAGAGAGAGAAAGGGAGAGAGAATGCATGAGCAGGGGGAGAGGCAGAGTGAGAGGGAAGAGAGAGAAGACTCCCTTTTAAGTACTAATGACCTGAGCCAAAATCAAGAGTCAGATACTTAACTGACTGAGCCACACAGGCATCCCAGTAAGTAAGCTTTTATTACATCATTTTGTAAAGATATTTTCCTAGATAAGATTATTTTAGGACTGATAACAGGATTTCCTATTTCCCCGGGGACCATATTTAATAGAAGAGAATGGGGCTTTTATGTTAAAAGGGGGATGGAAAATATAAGCTATACCTAGCTAAAGGCCATTAAAAATGAAAAAAAAAAAGCCAAATAATTATAGCAAAATTGGTTCTACACTGTTTCAGGGAATGCAGGATTCCCCAGTTCTTCATGGAGAATTTTTAAGGCTTTGGATTTTCATAGCAGTTCTCAGAGTCTTCTCAGCATTATTCATATATGCCTCATAACTTCTAAGTTAAGCCATTGCTAGGAAGCTTTAATGGAAATAATCTATCTACTTTCTGTATTTTAATCATCTTTCAGAGAAGAGATTCAGTGGCAATTGTAGACAAGAGCAGAGGCAGAAACCAGCAGCCACTACTAGCAGTCATGCAGGCAACCTTAAGGGCCTTTCCAAGGGTAACATCTAGGAGGGATAAGTGATCAATTTGGAAGAAACATCCAGTACTTTGCAAATCCACGCCAACTTTATGAATCTACTAATTTGCGGAAGAATGGAAACAAATGAAACCAGAACAACGAGGAAATGAGGCAATTAAATGGATCCAGTGAGATGATGCTCGCTTTTCCTCTTCATTTCTTTCCTTGATGTGAGCAATATGGCAAAATGCCACCTTTAGTGATTGTCACATTACTGGTTATTTATATTTAAGAAGAATGAGATGTTTACCTAAGTATACACTTAGAATTATGTTAATTGCATTGTTGGCTCTAGTTACATTAAGGCTTACATTACCATCTCTTGTGTTTATCCATTAGAAATAGTATGTTTCTTTATTCATTGCATTCCAAAGTAAAATATTCACTCTGATTTATATAACCCCATATTTTTAGAGAAAATACTCAGGTTTTCATGTAAAGTTAATTACTAATTATTTTTAAAATTGTATTTCAATAACTGTAAGATACAGTCAGGAGAGGAATAACTATGGTATCAAAATGATTTTGCTATGAATTTCTAGGGAGGAAAAATTTTCCTTTATCATTTAAGGATTCTTCTGGCTAGTCTGAAAATTAAATTGACATGAGACAGATTAATTTTGTATGTATGGAAATCCCACATATATGAGAAGTTTAAAGACAGAAAGGTAAAAAGAAGCATATATGTCAAGCTGAGTTAAAGAATGGGACAGGGAGCTGGAACGTCAAAAGGGGAGGAGGACAATTCACAGGGAATTAAGAGAAGGACAGATATTTGGTAGTAGGATATTTGCTCTACCAGATAGATGGGTAACTTGGGAAAAAAAAATATCTCTGGTAAAAACTCATTCTGGGAAAGCCCCAATTTACATTTTTCTAGGTAGTTAAGGAAGTGGCAAAATTTCTCCTGGGCCTGCAGGGTCTCAGTTGCCTTCAACTCAAAATAGTCCATGTGCTACAGTGGCACATTTTGGGATAACTTGTTCTGAATCCCTTTCAGGTGTATAAACATAAGTATTTTTGCAAAAGGCAGAATGCTAAGATGAATAGATAGAATCTTTCTTCCTATTAACACAGGCAGAATAAGTTTATCTTAGCTAAATATATGTGGATATATATGCTGATGTTATAAACCCAAATCCATTAATCTGGTCAACTGATAGAATTGACTAGATTGAATAAATTAGATTGAATAAACTGAAAAATAACATGATAGAAGTCATGTTATTTTAATCCTCCTTGATGTCTTCATTTTTAAAAATTATACCGTTACATTTAAGAAACATTTAGTAATAGTTACAAGAGTCAAGCTTTTAATAGTTTTGCAGATAAAACCATCCTGGTTGAGGTCACATAGTTGAAAACTCTATAAGTTAGCATCAATTAATATTACCAGTTGACTTGCCTCTAAATTTATAGTAATAACTTGAGTAAAATAATAAATTAAATTAAAATTAAAGTTCTAAATTCATTTCTCAAGTATTGGTTGTAAAGCACTTTAGATGTTTTCGTCCACCCCAGGTTACCCCCTGTCACACACTGGGTTAAATAAACTAATAACTAAGGAGCTAAATTAATAGTCTTGCTGATTTAGCTCCATTATCTGGGGGAAAATCTCATTTCCCCAAATAACACCATGGGTCTTCTCCAACCAACTTCTCTGTTCTCTGGTGTCAAGAACTATGAAGCATCTGATATTTTATTTACTTATAAACTAGGACCTAGCCTGCCACAATTTAATGTGTGCTAGCAAAAGACACACAACTCAGCAGGCAGAGAAAAAAGACTTTGTTATTCATGGCAAAGCAAGCAGAATGAATGTCATGTTCACTTTAGTTTCTCTATCCATCAAGCCCCATAGGGATGATGCCAAGGTGGATGCTATATGCAAAGTGGGTTTGCATCGCAATTGAGGATCACAGAGGTTAGGAAATCTCTAGTTTTGCTTTGTTTTGTTTTGTTTTTTAGGGGGCTGTAAGCAAACTTGCTCAATATTTGCCCCGTAGAGAACATTGCTTTTACTCTCCTGGTCAGAAAAATAGCTTCCCTCTATCTGGAAGAAGGCACTCTACTATCTCTATCTTCCAAGACTGTTTGCTAAACAAACATTCTTGAAAATATAACGTAAAACAGAACCTGTCACAAGACACGTAGAAACTTCATAAGGAGTTTCTCATCCCAACATCTGGTTCTTCTCATCATTTATCAGCATGAAAGCTATTTTCCTTTTGATATAACTTTAAACCAAAGGTGGGTAAGGGTAGGGGAAAAAAGAATCAAAGCCATACTTATAAAAATGTTAATGTTACAACATCAATACATTATAATGTGTTATAATTTTTAAACACAAAAATTCATACTCATGAATATTTCTATATCACTTCTGATCTAAAAGAATTACCATTAAAACAAGTTTTAGATTTAATATGACATCCTGCAGTAAATGAAATGTTTATGCCCAATCTTTTCCATTCCATACCATTACTTATTTATTACACAAAAATTGAGAAATAAAAAATATGCACATATTTATCTCTAAAACTGAGGTAGTATTAACTATGTTTTAGATGTAAAATAACAACTGTAGCTGTGGATATCAAATATGGTGTTCCATATCTCTGTGGATGAATTCTAAGGTTTTTTTACTTGGTTCTTCAAATATATTTATTAAAATGTTAAAGACACCATAAAATTATTATTATTATTTCTTCTTCTTCTCCTTCTCCTCCTCCTCCTCCTCCTCCTCCTTCTTCTTCTTCTTCCCTTTCTCCTCCTCCTTTTTCTTCTCCTTCTCCTTCTTCTCCTTCTTCTTCTTCTTCTTCTTCTTCTTCTTCTTCTTCTTCTTCTTCTTCTTCTTCTTCTCCTCCTCCTCCTCCTCCTCCTCCTCCTCCTCCTCCTCCTCCTCCTC
>PITA01019563.1:0-37210 GCA_004023965.1 Spilogale gracilis | reverse complement strand
AAATAATAAAAATCTTAAAAAAAAAAAAAAAAAGAAAAATTTCCCCAGCCCAAGGCCTGTCCTTTGCCTGGACCCTAGGGAACCTTGAGTAAGGAGGTTGCTCTGGACATCGGCACCGGGGCCCGGACTTGGGAACCCGTGGGAGCTCCCATGCTCAACCCTGGAAGCGTGGGCTTCACCTGCAGCCTTCAGCATTGCTGGGTCTTGTTCCTCAGTCCATGTTTTCTTTGGCTTGGGTCTCTCGGACACCAGATTGTCCAAAACAAGACGACTTCGTGATACTTATTTTCTCAAAGAGCAGTCTGTAACACAATCAGGTTCTTTGTGTGCAGTGCAATCCCTAGCCACCCCCTCCCTGGTTGCCCCTGTCCCTGCCCCAGCCAGGTCCCCTTGGGGCATGAAGGACTCCTCATTCCCAGTGGCCAGGGGTCTCTGGCCTAGGATTGGGCAAGGCCCAGCAGAGAAAGCAAAGCCAAACCCCGCCCCATAGACCATCCATCACTGATCTACAGCTCTTTCCTCTCTCTTCCCCAGCCTTGGGGTGCCAGCATAGCCCCTATGACGAGAAGCAGGAAATCAAATAGCCTAGAGTTAGAGAGCCCAGTTCTACTACACACAGCCATGTGCCTCGAACAAGGTACCAAATGGCTGTGGGAGTGAGTTGCCTTGTCGGTAAAATGGTGAGAGCAGCGGAACCTACAGCATGGGGTTTGTGAGAGGAACCTGGCCTTACCAGAGCCTTTGGGCCCAGCCTATAGTAAGTCCTCCATAAACGGCTACCCTTTATACAGCTAGCTCTCTGCATGGAGTTAGCTGGGCAGTCACTAGAGTCTGCAGACTTGTCCTGGGGCACGCCTAGGCCACACCTAGGAGGAACTCTGCCCCCGGGCCTCACTAGCTGCTTCTTTGCTCCCAGGCTGGCTCTGTACTACCGTCTCCCTGAGGAGGCTGCAGGCCCGGGAGGGCTCCCCTCTGGGCCACTCCACTCCACGGCCGTCAAGAACCTGCCACCTCCACTGGACAGGCCCACCTGCCAGGGCAGAGCAGTCTCAGAAGGCATCTGAAGCTGGCTGGGTGCCCTGAAGTCCTGTTTGCGGAAGTCTTCCCCTTTCTCCAGGAAGAGAGAAGGCAGTGCGCAGGCATCTGGCTCCTCTGTGCCGGGTACACGAGTGCTCAGGAATTTGCCAAGTGAAGGAAGGAAAAGGCTCTGGATTTCCTGCATTGTTTGTGGGAAGAGCAATAGGCATAATTTTCCTGGCAAGTTTGGGGTGATAGTTATCAAGAAGGCGGGAGTGTTTATTACCTTGATGAGCAATTCCATTCCTGGTACTCTCCCTTGAGACCTCATGTGAAATGCCAGAAGGCAGACAAGGGCTGCAAGGAGGGCCCATAAAAAGGTCTGCAGAGATGTTCTTCTCGGTTTTGTTTATAAGAACAAACAAACAATAAAACAAACAAGATACTTCAGTAGCCAAAGGCACAAGACTGGCTAAGTCTACTATGCTATATCTATGTACATAAGGATTAAAGAGTAAGCGCTAAAGATCATGTTTTTAGGGAATATTTTTAATGACATAGCAACATCTGAGTAAAAAAACAAATCAGGATACCTAACTGCTGACAAAGTCTAATCTCAATTCTGTGAAAAAAATGTTATGAGTAAGCAAAATGTGAGATATAATTATATTATTTAATAATACAATACACATGTTTATATTATAGCATATATCTATACACACGGATATCTACACACACAAAATGGCATATTAATCTGCCTTAAAAAGGAATGAATTCTGATTCTGACACATGCTGCCACATGGATGAATCCTGAAGACACTACGCTGACTGAAATATCTCAGACAGCGAAGTACAACAACTGCCTGCTTCCACTTACCTGAGGTACCTAGAAAAGAGTCAAAGTCATAGAGAGAGGGGGTAGAAGGGCGTCTGCTGGAGGGCACCTGGGAAGAATGGACAGTTATTTTTTATTTGTTAATGGGCACAAAGTTTCTGTTTGGGAAGATTAAAAGTTCTGGAGAAGGGGATGGTTGGACGAGAATGCGAATATACTTAATGCCACTGAACTGTTCACTTAAAAATGATGAATGTGGGGCGCCTGGGTGGCTCAGTTGGTTAAGCGACTGCCTTCGGCTCAGGTCATGATCCCGGAGACCCATGATCCGGGAGACCGGGGATCGGGTCCCACATTGGGCTCCCTGCTCAGCGGGAAGCCTGCTTCTCCCTCTCTCACTCCCCCTGCTTGTGTTCCCTCTCTGGCTGTGTTTCTCTCTGTCAAATAAATAAAATCCTTTAAAAAAAATGATTAATGTGGTAAATTTAACGCAATGTACATTTTATCACAATAAAAAAAAGAGGTCACAGGGAAATAATCAAATGTTCTTAATGGGTATTTCTGAATAAAGGGATTATGCATGACCTTTATTCTTTTTAGTTTCCAACCTTTGCCCCTAGTAAATGAGATATTTTGTTTTGTTTGTTGTTTGTTTTAAGGAAGCTTGTTTCAGCATCTCCCAGATGTGCGGGGGTGTGGTGGGGGAGAGGTTCGGTCCAGCTGCAGCTGGAAATGAAGGGAAAAGCACAGCCCAGCTCGGAGAAGGCTCGCCCCCCCCCCCCCAGCTCTTGTTTCCCTCCTGGATGGCCTCTCTCTCTGCCTCTGCCCCCCCCCACTTCCCCTGCTCCTCAGTGCCTAGGGGCTTCCCTGCAGGCACAGCAGTCACTAGCCTGAAGGGGCTGTCCCGGCTCTAGTGGGAATGCGGGCTCCGGGCTTTCTCAGACCGTCAGTACCCATGCCGCCTTCCCACTGCTGCTCCGCCCCAGCCCAGCTGCAAAAACAACAGCCCATACCCCAAGCCCTGTTATTGCAGCCCAGAGCGGAGCCTCAGTGTGCAGTGGAAGGAGTGGGGATGGGGCCTGCCAGTCCGAAACAGACCTAGGGGCAAGGGTACTCAGGAGGTTGGAGGGTCCCCCCCTGCTCTCTGGGGAAGCCTGGCTCCCAGGTGTGTGGGGAAGGCGCCTGGGGAAGCCTGAGACTGGGGGACTGACAGCCAACTCTGATAGTGGCCTCCCCAGCTCCCTGGAGACTGCAGGATGGGGGAGGTATAGTGGAGGAAGTCAAGCCACTTGGGAACCCGCTGAACCAAGCTGAGCCAAGCCGTGGGCAGGAGGCGGCACCACCGTGGCTCCCAGGCAGGCCAGGGCCAAGGCTTTCCCACGGGATGCAACTGGCCACTGGGCTCTATGGAGCCATCCACTCCAGGCTAGGGCCTGTAAACCCTGGGAGTTTTCCATGCAGTTTTCCCTTCAGGGCCTACAGGCTGGCAGGCAGATCCAGAACCCAGCGTGGCTCTTCCCTGTCCAGCCCCCAGCACCCGCAGGTGTGTGCTGGGCCTCTGGGGAGGCTGGGGAACAGCTCACCGAAGCCTGCTACTCAGCTTTCACAGCACCCACTCCAATCTCATTCACTGGCTCTTACTCATGTAGCAGAGCAGGGACAACACAGAGCTTATAGCCCTAAGAACCCGAAGGCCTTCGAGACTGTCGGAAGCCTGGCTCCTGTTTGAGCCCCTAAAGGCCACTCCTGCCACTCTAACAGGAAGGGTGTGGATGATGTGGCATTAGGAAACACTGAGAGGTCTCTGGAGACAGATAAACCTGGGCTAGAACCTAGGCTCTGCCCCACTAGCGGTATGACTGGGCATGTCCCTTAACCCCTCCAAGCCTTGGCTTCCTCTACTGTAGTCTCCGAAGGCTTAGATGTAGTCTATATAGTCTCTGGCACATGTGAATGCTTAATTAGGCGAAGATACTGTAATTCTTAATACACAAGCCCCAAGAAATGAAATTAGCTAAGATTGGAAAGAACTGTCCGATTTCAATGGTCAACTTAGTTCTTCCAACCCAGGGCATTCTGCACACTTGAGAAGTCCCCCCACCTTTTCTTTTTCCACTTTGGTTAGGAACCAGTTAATCAAACTACCCTCTGAAGCTAGACAATGACCATCCGTTTTTAAAGATGTTGTGGGCCACAGACACCAAAGCAGGGATAGAAACCATTTCAGGGAAAGAGGGGAGCCAGATGGGAGAGTGTAAGCCTCTGGCCTCTAGAAGCCACCAGCAGCCTCTGTCTGCAGGTTAGTCAGTGAGTGTCAC
The DNA here is from genome assembly GCA_004023965.1 of Spilogale gracilis. NCBI lineage: Eukaryota > Metazoa > Chordata > Mammalia > Carnivora > Mephitidae > Spilogale > Spilogale gracilis. Next base: position 33,040 of record PITA01019563.1, on the reverse strand, counting down.
TATGTAGCAAGGGTGGCAGGAAGCTACTCGGGCAGAGGGCCCAGGCTTCCTGACTGGGATGTAGCCTCATGCGAGGTCTGCTGCTGTTCTCAAATGCTCTCAAATGTTCTCAGATGTTCTCAGGTAGTTGCAATAACTCATTCATTTTTGAAAGAGAGGAGTTCTAAAAATGAAAGCTGGTGTTATTTTTATCTGGATTATCTGGTCTTTAAAATAAAACCAGACCAAAATGCAAATCAAAACCACAATGAGATACCACCGCACACTGGTGAGAATGGCTAAAATTAACAACTCAGGAAACAACAGATGTTGTGAGGATGCAGAGAAAGGGGAATCCTCTTGTATCATTGGTGGGAATGCAAACTCCCCAAACTAGTGTAGCCACTCTGTGAAACAGTATAGAGGTTCCTCAAAAAGCTAAAAATAGAATGATTCTATGACCCAGCAATTACACTACTAGGTATTTATCCAAAGGACACAAAAATGCTGATTCGAAGGGGCACCTGCACCCCAAAATTTATAGTGTCCACAATAACCAAATTATGGAAAGAGCCCAGATGTTGTCCATCAACAGAAGAATGCATAAAGATGTGGCATACACAGAGAGAGAGAGAGAGAGAGAGAGGAATATTACTTAGCCATCAAAAAAGAATGAAATCTTGCTATTTGCAATAACATGGATGCAACTAGAGGGTATCATGCTAAGTGAAATAAGTGAAAGACAAATACCGTATGATTTCACCCACATGTGGAATTTAAGAAACAAAACAGACAAATGTAGGGGAAGAAAAAATAAAATAAGAAGAAAACAGAGAGGGATGCAAACCATAAGAGAACTCCTAACTCTAGGAAACAAAGTGAGGTTTGCTGGGGGGGAGGCTGGCAGGGGGATGGGGTAATTGGGTGATGGGCATTAAGGAGGGCACTTCATGTAATGAGCACTGAGTATTACATGCAACTGATGAATCACAAAATTCTACCCCTGAAACTAATAATACACTATATGTTAACTAAATTGAATTTAAATTTAAAATTTTAAAAAATATATAACCAGACCTTTATTAAGTACATGAGAATAAACTTTTATGGTGACTTTTTAAATTTATTTTTAAGATTTTATTTATTTATTTGACAGACAGAGAGATCATAAGCAGGCAGAGAGGCAGGCAGAGAGAGAGGAGGAAGCAGGCTCCCTGTCGAGCAGAGAGCCTGATGCGGACCTCGATTCCAGGACTCTGAGATCATGACCTGAGCTGAAGGCAGAGGCTTTAACCCACTGAGCACCCAGGTGCCCTATGGTGACTTTTAAAAAATTTTCTGGATTAGGTAATGGGAATCCAGACCCACTACTTTAAAGATTTTATTTATTTGACAGAGAGAGAGAGATCACAAGTAGGCAGAGAGGCAGGCAGAGAGGGGAGGAAGCAGGCTCCCTGCTGAGCAGAGAGCCCAATGCAGGCCTCAGTCCCAGGACCCTGAGATCATGACCTGAGCCAAAGGCAGAGGCTTTAATCTCCTGAGCTACCCAGGTGCCCTGGACCCATTACTTTAAAGATCACTAGTAGCAGGGACACCTGGGTGGCTCAGTTGGTTAAACATCTGCATTCAGCTCAGGTCATGATCCTAGCGTCCTGGGATCAAGCTCTGCATCAGGCTCCCTTGCTCAGTGGGGAGCCTGCTTTCTCCCTCTGCCTCCTGTTCCCTCTACTTGTGCTCTCTAACAAACAGTAAATAAAATATTAAAAAAAAAATAAAGATCAGTAGTAGTACAATGTCTCTAAATCTCTGAGGTCACTACCATTTATCAAATGTCATTATCATTTCCGCTGACAGACAAGATCACCCAGCTTGGGAGGGACAGAGATCTATGATCTGAAATGAGATTCGTCTGACTTCCAAGCCCAAAGTTTTAAACAGCATAACATAGCATGAGAGGATAACTGGCTAGTGGGCCTTAGTCTCCACATTTTTCTTTTTTCAGAATCACAGACTATTTGTTTTGTCGACTTATCTACTTGGTACTATTCTCACTTATGACGAACCTATCAATTGTTGTATAACTGATTTTTTTAAAAAGACTTTATTTATTTGACAGAGAGAAGCACAGTTAGAGAGGGAACACAACCAGGGGGAGTGAGAGAGGGAGAAGGAGGCTTCCTGCTGAGCAGGGAGCCTGATGCGGGGCTCGATCCAGGGTCTCTGGGATCATGACCTGAGCCGAAGGCAGTCTCTTAACCAACTGATCCACCCAGGTGCCCCTGTATAACTGATCTCTTGATCAGAATCAGGTTACTTCTTAGGGGTCTTTAGAGACTGAAAGAGATAAGGAGTATGAAAATCTTTTTTTTTAAAAGATTTTATTTATTTATGTGACAGAGAGAAACACAGCTAGACAGGGAACACAAGCAGGGGGACTGAAAGAGGGAGAAGCAGGCTTCCCGCCGAGCAGGAAGGCTTCCCGCCGAGCAGGAAGCCCGATGTGGGGCTTGATCCCCGGTCTCCAGGATCATGACCTGAGCCGAAAGCAGTCACTTAACCAACTGAGCCACCCAGGCGCCCCGAGTATGAAAATCTTTAAGTAAAAGACAAACCCTCTAAGTTTAAAGGATAATGCTGTTTTATCATTGAGTTTCCCTTAGTACAGGGTCTCTTTTCCAATATGCAATATGGTGCTTGGTATGAAAAGATGCTCAACAAATATTTGTTATATACAGTATATGTTGATCTATGAAGACCAACTGTTAAGAGGCAGTCCTAATAACAGTGGGTTTATTATTTTTTTTCTAATCCCATGCCTGGATTAGAAACTGTAACTGGTACAGTTACCTGTGTCTGACATTAGACTTTTCCTCCAAATTCCTAGCAACTGATCAGGTCAGGTGGCAGGGAATCTCAAGAACAGAGCCAGATATCACTAATACATAAATCTATATTTAAACCAAAATCAGTTTCTAGTCTAGTAGAATCAATCAAATAATGGCTGAGAAGAGGGTTGGGCTCCCTGGAGAACAAAAGAGAAGCTTAGTAAAGCCTCTAGCAACTCAAAAAGTTAAGTGAAGGGGGATTTGTTGAGAAGTCCGAGGATAGCTTTACCTTCAAGCCTGGCTAGTTCTACAAGCCTACATCTGTTCAAGTCATCAGCTCATTTACCCTTTCTGTCTCCCTCAAGGACTCATTTCTACTTCTTCTGGAGCAGTTGTCTGACTTTCTCCCACAGATAAGCTGCCTCCATGAAACAGGAAGGCCAGCCACAAATAGTCCCAAGCCAACTTCCTCATAGCAGATGATCTATAAGGCAAGAAACCTGCTTTCTTCTGGGTCCGTACAGCAAATCTTAGGGAAGGACTGAATGACTTTATACAGTGTGGAATTGGGGTGACTGCCCAGACCTGGGGAGTGTGCCATCCCTGTGGCTAGGAGGCCCTGAGATTGATAGTTCCACCTGAACGACACGAGGGACAGTTCCCAGAGGAAAAGGGGTGCAGGGCAGACAAAAACAACAGGTGTCCATGACAATAGCACTTGTTCTCAAGTTGCATAGAGACATGACTTACCCACCAAAACAATCGGAGAAGGATAAAAACAGTAGTGCATTCACATGCCGTAGTGTTGAGTCAAAGCCTTTCAGGAAAAGGAAGTGATCTGATGACATAAAGGAGATTCTTTGGAACAGGAGAAAGACACAAATATTTTCGTCAGCCTCCCTCCTCGCTGTTGAGAATTATCATCGTAATCACCCTATCCCCAAATTAAGTTCAGAAACTGTGATCTGATAATTTTGCAGACAATTACCCAGAAAGTCTGAAATTGGGACACTGGGAAAATCTGGAAGATCTGGTCAACATAATCATATTTCTGGTTGAGAGAACAGGCCTGATGGTAGGATTTATTTTTCTTACAAATAATTTTTTTTCTGGTTATAAATGGGATGTATTTATTGTTGAAATTTTGGGAAATACAGAACACAAATGAACATAAAAATCATTCTTGTATTTGCTAGGACTGGGCGTGACTACAAATAATGGAACCCTCAAGATAACAGGGGCTCAAATAAGACTAAAGTCTATTTTGCTTGCAGCTTCATGAAGTTGAAAAGCCCAGGCTGGTATGACAGTTTTGCTCCACAAAGGCTTCCGGGTGCTCAGGCTCCTTCTAATCACTACTCTGCCATCCCAGCAGTGTGGCCTGAAGCCTCATCACCCAGGCTGGCAGAGCAGAAAGGCCACCAGAAAGAGAAAGGGATAAAGAGGCCAAAGGACACATGCCAGTTATCTTCCAGGGAAGTTTCTCAGAGGCGGAGACACAACACTTCCATGCTCGCCCAATGTTAAGAACGTAGTCATGTGGCCACACCTACCTGCTGGGGAGACTAAGAGGTGCAGTCTTTATTTTGGGTGCCTATTTGCTGAGACAAAACTCTATTACTATAGAAGAATGGCTTACGAGGCAATTAGGGTCTCTGATAAACTGGTAATGATACTATCCAGAGGGAGCCACTGTTTTTTGTTTTTTGTTTTTAAGATTTTATGTATTTATTTCGCGGAGAGAGAGATCACAAAGATGACAGAGAGGCAGGCAGAGAGAGGAGGAAGCAGGCTCCCCACTGAACAGAGAGCCCGATGGTGGCCTCGATCCCAGGACCCTGAGATCATGACCTGAGCCGAAGGCAAAGGCTTTAACCCACTGAGCCACCCAGGTGCCCGGGAGCCACTGTTAATATCTTGGGATGTCATTTATTGCACAGCTATCCACATACACACCCATATATACATACATACATACATACATATATATACACACACACACACACACACACACACAAGAAATATATGATGGGTGTGTGTATGTGTATAGCTGTGGGTGTGTATGTGGGTGAATATATATTTATGTATAATACATATGAATAACATATAAATACTTTTAAATGAAATTGAGATCGTACCAAATGTACTATTTTTGTACCTTGCCTTTCTGAAAATTTGCATTTTATTTTTTTGGAAAATTTGCATTTTAAACAGTATCTTTTACTATCTATTTTAGCACTGAGTCATTTAACAATTAGAATAATATAATGTAATCCATTATATATATTTTTTCTTTTAAAGATTTTCTTTTTAAGCAATCTCTGCCCCCAACATGGGGCTCAAACTCACAACCCCAAATCATGAGTTGCACGCTCCACTAACTGAACCAGTCGTCCTTATAATTTTCTTTTAAATAAATGCTTTTTGTTTTATAAAACCTGGTTTATGAAGTTTTTGCTTAACTATTTATTTCAAAATAATTGTAGAGTCACAGGAGGTTGAAAGGAATGTATATCAAAGTCCCGCACACTCTTCCCTCCTCTAATAGTAACAACTTATACAACTATAAGAACTATATCAAAACCAAAATATTGACATTGATATAATCCGTAGTTTTAGATTTCACCAGTTACATATGCACTCGTGTGTGTAGCTCTATGAAATTTTATCATGTGTAGCCTTGCATAACCATCCCCGCAACATCCAGAGACTCAACCGCACTATCCTTTGTGTAACTCTTCCATAACTATACCCATCTCATGCCCTCCACCCATCCCTAACCCCTGGCAATTACTAATCCATTCTTTATTTCTCTATATATGTTACTCCATGAATGATACATAAATGGAATTATGCAGAAAATATACATTTGAGATTGGCTTTTCTCATTCAGTGTAAGTTCCGTGAGGTTCATTTAAGTTGTTAGTTCCTTTTTATTGCTGAGCCCTATCCCATGCTATGGATGTGCCACAGTTTTGTTTTTGTTTTTGTTTTGTTTTGCTTTTTAAAGATTTTATTTATTTGACAGAGAGAAACACGGCCAGAGAGGGAACACAAGCAGCGGGAGTGAGAGAGGGAGAAGCAGGCTTCCTGCCGAGCAGGCAGCCTGAAGTGGGGCTCGATGTGGGGCTCGATGTGGGGCTCGATGGGGGGCTCGATCCCAGGACTCCGGGATCATGACCTGAGCCGAAGGCAGTCGCCCAACCACTGAGCCACCCAGGCGCCCCGCCACAGTTTGTTTAAATATCAACCAACTGAAGAATATTTGGGAAGTTTCCAGTTTTTGGCTAGTAAGAATAAAGCTGCTGTGAACATTCATGCTGTTTGGACACAAATACTCATTTCTCTGGGATGAATGACCAGGAGTATGATCGCTGGATTGTATTATAAATCCATTTTCAGTTTTGAAAGGGACTGCCAAACTATTTTCCAGAGTGACTGCATGCAACCTACTTTTTAAACTTGACAATATATTGTTAACAATTCTTATCATTATTTCCTATGTTATTAAATTTTCTTCTAAAACATGGATGGCAGCACATAATCTCCAAACCAATTTCCTAATTTTGAATATTTAGGAATATTTCTAATTTTTACGTTATAAATAATAAAGTGAAAAATGTGACTGTGAATAAATCTTTGTGCCTATTTCTGATTATTTCCTTAGGATAAATTTCTAGACTTAGACATACTGGCTTAAAGAGTATGAATGAACATTTTAAAGTCGTTTGCTATGTTTTTTTCAAATTGTCCTACTGAAAGGTGTTTCAATTTAAAATCCCACAGCAATATACAAGATTTGGGCAAAGTTTCTAAAACTACTAATATTTGCAACACAAATTGCAAATGATTGGTATGTTTAATATATAAATAGACCTTATATATCAACCAGAAGAAGATTAAATACCTAGTATCAAGATGCTTTGGGCTGCAAGTGACAGAAAACTCAAAATTCAAAATTTTATCAATAGAGAAATGTATCACTTTATATAATAAGTCTAAAAGTAGGGTAACTTCTGGATTTGTTGACTTTACACAACTTTAATAAAAGGCACCACAGTACACAGACCAACAGTGCAGGCACTGAAACTAAACTTTGAGATTAACATCTCAACTCTTCCACTTACTGAATATGTATCATTAAGCAAATTATTTATTCTATTTATGCCTCAGGTTCCTATTTTTAAAACCGTTATATTAGTAGTATCTATTTCTTTTTTTTTTTTTTTTTTAAAGATTTTATTTATTTGACAGAGAGAAACACAGCCAGAGAGGGAACACAAGCAGGGGGAGTGAGAGAGAGAGAAGCAGGCTTCCCGCCGAGCAGGGAGCCCGATGTGGGACTCGATCTCGGGTCTCCGGGATCATGACCTGAGCCGAAGGCAGTCACTTAACCAACTGAGCCACCCAGGCGCCCCAGTAGTATCTATTTCTAAGGATTGCTGTAAGAATGAAAATAAGTAAAATACCCATTAAGTGTTGATATCATCAAAAGTTTAGATTCTACTTTTCTGTTCTGCCATCCTTGGCATGTTAACTTTATCCTCAATCTTGAGATGTCATGGTCACAAGAGAGCTGCAGTAATTCTGGGCATCATATCTCAGACAATTAGTGATAGAAGAGACAAAGTAGTTTTCTTTTTTTTTTTTTTAAAGATTTTATTTATTTATTTGACAGACTGAAACACAGCTAGAGAGGGAACACAAGCAGAGGGACTGAGAGAGGGAGAAGCAGGCTTCCCGCCGAGCAGGGAGCCCGATGTGGGGCTCGATCCCGGGTCTCCAGGATCATGACCCGAGCCGAAAGCAGTCACTTAACCAACTGAGCCACCCAGGTGCCCCGAAAAAGTAGTTTTCTCTGTTACTTAAGAACAAAGAAACTTTTCCAAATAGATCTCCCTCATATCCTGTTGGCTAGAAAATGAGCTACCCAACACCAACTTGTTAAAAAAAATTTTTTTAAAGGAGAATGGAATTGCCATGATTGAATTAGACTAATCAGGATTTACTCATAAGCTAAAACCACTTTCCCTGAGGGTAGAAACCAAACAAAATCAGTTCTTTTAACAGGGAAGAAGAAAGAAATGGATATTGGGTGGACAACCAGAATGTCTGTCATGTATCACATTAGAAGAAAATGGGCAAACCATATGCACCAACAATTCACAGAGAAGAAAAGCAAAGACAAATAAACACAAAAAAATGTTCACCTTGATTAATGAGCACAGAAATGCAAATTAAAAGCAGTTTTTGTATTTTCTCTTTCAATTTGGCAAGGATGAAAAAGAATGATAATCCCCTACAATGACAACAATACAATACAAAGTGCCTAGGAATAAATCTTACACAAGATGTGCAAAACTTATATGGAGAAAACTATAAAATTTTATCAAACAAACTTAAAAAAAGACCTAAATAAATTGAGATATATACCATATCCATGGACAGGAAGACTTGGTACCCTTAATATGTCAATTCTCCTCAAATTAATTTAGAGATTTAAAGTAATTCCAAGCAAAATCTTTAGTTTTTTTTTTTTGACAAATGGACAAATTATTTCTAAAATATATATGAAAGAGCAAAGGGCCAAAACTAGCGAAGACCTTCTTAAAGAAAGAAATATGGCAAGGAAATTTTTCTTACCAGACAGCAAGACTTTTTATAAAATAAGGCAACAGTAGGGGTGCCTGGGGGGCTCAGTTGGTGAAGCCGCTGCCTTCAGCTCAGGTCATGATCCTGGAGTCCCAGGATCGAGTCTCGCATTGGGCTCCCAGCTCCACGGGGCGTCTGCTTCTCCCTCTGACCCTCTCCCCTCTCATACTCTCTCTCACTCACTCTCTCTCTCTCAAATAAATAAAATATTTAAAAAAATAAAATAAGGCAACAGTAAAACATATAATATGATTTGGGGTAAGAGATAGGCAAATTTAGCAATGGAACAATACAGTCCCCAAACAGACTCACACATTATAGACACTTGACATATTACAGCTGTAGCATTAAAAATCAATGGAGGCTGCCTGGGTGGCTCAGTTAGTTAAGTGCCTTCAACTCAGGTCATGATCCCAGGATCCTGAGATTTAGTCCCACCTCAGGCTCCCTGCTCAGTGGGGAGTCTGCTCCTCCCTCTCCCAGTTTGTGCTCTCTCTCTCTTTCCCTCTCCCAAATAAATAAATAAAATCTTTAAAAAGAAAAGAAAATCAATGGAAAAAGGAAAGAAAACTGGATTCCTACCTTTCATCCTACACAGAAAATAACTCAAAATTACTTGTAAATTTAATTTTTAAAATTATTTAGAAGAAAAAGATAAAAGATTATCTGTAAGCCTTTGTATTAGGGAAGGACATTTTAAATAAAACATGAAAAGCATTAACTATACAAGACAAGGTTGAGATGTCAAAGATGTCAAAGGCATCTCAAAGTGAGTAAAATGTCAAGCCATGAACTGAGAGAAGATATTTATAGAACAAAAAACTGAAAAAGATTAGTGTTTGGAATATATAAGGAATTCCTACAAGTTATTTTAAAAGGGATTTTTAAAAAAATAGGCAAGAAATACACACAGTTATTTCACAAATGAGAAAAAAAACCACATGGCCAATAAGCATATGAAAAAATTAACAGCCTCATTAGTAAACAGGAAAACAAATTAAGATCTAACGATACAACCTTTTATATCTATCTAATTCCCTCCAAATAAAATAACTGATAATATCAAGTGCTGGTAATGAGGTATGTCAGTTGGAACTCTAAATCTTACTGGAGAGAGCATTAATTAATTTTGCCACTTTGGAAGATGAGCCCTATTTATTAAGCTGAATATTCACATAGACAATGCCCTAGCTGTTCCACTTGTAGGTATGCCAAAATATACATAAGAATATTTATAGTTTATATTCTCCTACCCCCCCAAAAAATTGGAAAACCACTCAATTATCTGTTGAAGGAAAATGAATACATAAGTTGTGGTATGGTCACATGATGGAATACTATGCAGTAGTGCTAATGAGAGGACCACAGACACATGTAACAACATGGATGAATTTTAGGAATGTCATATCAAGTGAAAAAAAAAGTAAGTTGTAGGAAATTACATTATAATGCCATTAGTAAAAAAAAAATTCAAAACCAAGCAGAACTATACAATATGCTGTTTAGGGAGTACATATATATGATATATATATGTATGATATATATATGATATATCATATATATAATACATGTTTTTTATAAAACAAAGCAAAATCAATCAAAATTCAGTGGTTATCCTTGGGTATTCAAGAAGACAAGGAAATGGGATAGACAAACACACATCAATGAGATGGTTTGGGAAGTATTTCAGGATTTTTTGCATATTTCACATTTTTTTTAAATTGTGGTAAAATACACATAAAATTTACTATTTTAACCCATAAGTGTGCAGTGTGGTGGCATTAATGTACATCCATCATCCCCCATCCTCTCTAGAACTCTTTTCATCTTGTAAAGCCAAAATTCTGTACCCATTAAATAACTTATGCCTCCCTCCAGCCCCTGAAAACTACCATTCTAATTTCTATGTCAATATATTTGAGAATCTTGGTTCTTAAGTTCAGATGGGTTCATGTATGTTCATTTTGTCATCATGTTTCATAACTTGTATATATATATATTATATACATACAACATGCATTCTCTTGTATGTGTAAAGTAGTTCATACCTTACTTTTTAATGGCTTGAATAATATCCAAACTTGGCCAGAACATTGTGTTAGCAGGCATATAATATTCGTACAATTTTTAGGACAATTTAAACTTAACACAAATAAAATCAACAAATGCATTACTATAAGTTCTGGCAAGTATTGTGTTTTCAATTTTGGTTTCCAATTATTCATTGCTGGTATACAGAAATAAGATTGATTTGTGTGTGTTGACCTTGTATCCTTGCTATATTCACTTATTAGTTCTAGAAGGTTTTTTGTCATTGTTGTTCATTCTTCAGACTTTCCGTGTGGACAATGTCTTCTGTGAACAGGGAGTTTTCTCTCTTTCTAGTCTGTATGTTTTAAAATTTTCTTTTCTTATCTTACTGCACTGGCTAGGACTTTGAGTATAATGTTAAAGAGGAGTGGTGAGGGCGCCTGGGTGGCTCAGTTGGTTAGGCGACTGCTTTCGATCCTGGATACCCGGGATCGAGCCTCACAGCGGGCTTCCTGCTCAGCGGGAAGCCTGCTTCTCCCTCTCTCAGACCCTCTGCTTGTGTTCCCTCTCTCGCTGTGTTTCTCTCTGTCAAATAAATAAATAAAATCTTCAAAAAAAAAAAAAAAGAAAAAAAAAGAGGAGTGGTGAGAGTGGACATCCTTGTCTTGCTCCTGATCTTAGAAAGAAGGCAGTCTTTCACTATAAAGTATTATGTTAAATGCAGGCTCTTGTAGATGCTCTTTACTAAGTTAAAGGAGTTCCCTTCTATTGCTAGTTCTCTGAAAGCCATTTTTTTTTTAATTCAATGGCTGTTGAATTTTGTCAAATACTTCTTGCATCAATTGATATGATCATGCGGTTTCACTTTTTGTATTGTTAATATGGCTTGCTAAATTGATTACTTTTCAAATATTAAAAGAGCTTTGCATTCCAAGTTTGAATTCTATTTGGTAATGATGTCTTAATCTTTTTTATATATTGCTTGATTTGATTTGTTAATCTGTTACAGATTTTGCATCTGTGTGAGGGATACTGGTCTGTAGTTTTCTTGTAGTGGCTTTGTCTCTGATTTTGGTATTGATGTATCTTTTTGGAGAGCAATTTGTCAATTGTAACAAATGTCTTAAAAATGTGTGTCCAAAAGGTCTAAGAACTTAAAGAAATAGGGATTCTCATTACACATGGGTTTTGGACTCAGATAGATGGAGATTTAAATTCGAACGCATCCCCTTACAAACTGCTTAAATTTTGTGGCTGTTTTCTAACCTGTTTTTAAAATGAGGTTAAGAAGACCTACCTCATAAATTGCAACAGATGACACAATTCGCACAGTGCTCAAGACCTAGTGCACTTTAAGTCAACAGTAGCTCTCGGTATTATGTTACGCTTTCCAGGCTCTGCAGTCTGTCCAAATGGAAGGACATCATCTTTGCCACCATGTGAGCTCCCCCTTTGAATCTCCTTATTGAGGAATATTCGGTCTCCTCATCCTGGATTCCTATCTTCCATTAGGTGTGCGAGGCGTTGGGACTGCAAAAGCAAAAAGGGTACTGTCCCCGCCCTCGGGGAGCTGAATCTATCAGAAACACACAGTTCCACACAGTTTAAGAGCATTCTAATGGTGCGTCTGCCCAAGGTGCAGCGGGTCCTAGACGCGCACGCTGAGCATCTCTGTCAGGAGAGCGGGTGTTCGCTTGGGGACCAGGTCCAGGGCGGCATCTTGTGCAGCGCAGCCTCGGGTCTTGGGAGGTACGAGGGCCCCGAGACTGGCTGTTTCCATAGCAACGAGGCTAGGCACCTTCACTGGCCCTCACCGCTCACCTCTGTCCGCGTCTGAAAAGCCAGGAAAGGCCACTTCCGTTCCTCCTGTCTAGGAGACTCGCGGTGGCTCTGTTGTAACTCAGTAACTCAGAACTCCTAGCCTCTGATTGGCTCAGGCAGATGGAGGGGGCGGGATGTCGCACCGAGGGGCGTGGCCTGCGGACCCTCCAACTCGCGTTTTCTTCGCAGAGCGGAAACCGACCTCATTTGCCCCGGAAGTGCAAGAAGCGAAATCGTACAGGTGTGGATTCCGCTGGCGAGGCGGCGCTTACCGAGATGCCGGGAGCCGCGGCTAAGGGCTCGGAGTTGTGCGAAAGCATCGAGAGTTTCGTGGAGGCCCTGAAGCGGGATGTCGGGCAGCGCAGCTCCGAGGACATGGCTCGGGAGACCCTGGGGCTGCTGCGCCGGATCATCACAGACCACCGCTGGAGCAACGCAGGTAAGACAGGTTTAATACTATCGCGTCCCTCGCCACTATCCGACCCCGATCCTCAGGCGGAGAGTCGCCCAGGCCTTATCGAGCTGGTGCCCTCTCTCTCTCCCCCACGGACTTCAGGGGAACTGATGGAACTGATCCGCCGAGAGGGCCAGAGGATGACGGCTGCGCAGCCCTCAGAAACCACGGTGGGCAACATGGTGCGGAGAGTGCTCAGGATCGTCCGCGAGGAGTATGGCAGGTCAGGATGTGGGCCTTTTTGCACAAGTCCCTTTCTTTGCTTGAAGCCTTTAGTGAAGCTGAGCAGCTCCTGTTACTGAAATGACTACACCTCCGCCCACCTCCCTGTTTGGGTCTTGTTGCCTCGTTAGACTCCACGGCCGCAGCGATGAGAGCGATCAGCAGGAGTCCTTGCACAAACTCTTGACATCCGAAGGCCTGAGCGAGGATTTCAGCTTCCCTTATGCCCAACTCCAGTCCAACATCGTTGAGGCAATAAATGAGCTGCTTGTGGAACTAGGTAAGAGTCCTGATCCCTGATGGACAGGACAGGTTACAGTCCATAGCAAGATAGGGATAGGGATAACCAGTCTGTGATTCCCTGAGCTTTGTCTTCCATCCTAATTAAGAGAAAGGGGTGGAACAGATGGCGGGACTAAGATAGCCCTCTCTACCTTTCCTTATGGAGCAGCCCTTTATAGACATCAGGTCCACTGCTGCAGAGACTGTTAGGACAGAGCTTTATTTTCATTTTAAAGATGAACTCCCTAAAACCACAGATGATAGACACTTCTTCCTTGAATTTCTTCTTGAATTTTTATACACACAGATGCACCACTGCCATTCCCCTTATCTTTTTTTTTTAAAGATTTTATTTATTTATTTGACAGAGAGAGAGAGAGATCCCAAGTAGGCAGAGAGGCGGGCAGAGAGGAGGAAGCAGGCTCCCGCTGAGCAGAGAGCCTGATGCAGGCCTCGATCCCAGGACCCTGAGATCATGACCTGAGCTGAAGGCAGAGGCTTAACCCACTGAGCCACCCAGGCGCCCTTATCTTTATGACCCAGCAGACCTGCGTGTATTCATTACAATCAATTACCCAAGGGAGGAAGAAGCTAGGTTTGTGTGTCTGGAAGCTACTTCCAAATTCTTCCCGTTTTTCTTTTGTGGCCTCTTTTTCAGGTGGGGGTGTTGCGGCTACCGTTTAGAGGAGTTCTTTTAGGGGGAAACTCTGTTTACCCCCTCTAGAATTTCCCCCCCTCTCAGCACTTTACAGTTCCTAAAATTGGACCACTTTTTGCCTGAATTCATTGTCTTCAGAATGAATTAGAAGGAGCTGGTGTCGTGTGGGGCAGGGTTGGCTGAGAACTTGGGAAGTAGGAGATCCCAGAGGAGTGGGGCTCTTAAGAAAAGGTGAACTTCACCTTCACCTGTGTTACCAGGGTCTGCTCGTAGGCCATCTGTGAGGAGGGCAGCTGTATCTTTCCATGCTTTATCGTGTTTGCTTGTGTTGTGGCATGTTGCAGAAGGGACTACAGAGAACATTGCAGCCCAGGCTCTGGAGCACATCCACTCCAATGAGGTGATCATGACCATTGGCTTCTCCCGGACAGTAGAGGCCTTCCTCAAAGAGGCTGCCCGAAAGAGGAAGTTCCATGTCATTGTGGCAGAGTGTGCTCCTTTCTGTCAGGTAGGGGGACTGCTGGAGCTGCTAAGAAAAATGAAAAATGAGGAGGGATTAAAGAAGTGATAGTTGGGCTCCGTGCCAGTTTTGAATCGGTAAGTGAGACATTGAGAAGACAAAGTAAAACCTGAAGGGAATTTTCAAGTTGCTCATCCTGTCAACATTCTTAAACATTGGTTTAGGAAAGTTTGGGGAAACGCTGGGTCCAAGAAAAGAAATATGTTGGTTCTCTCAGGAATCAAAAGAGTAAATTACCTTGGGGATGACTGAGGCTTGGTCTAACCTCACTCAATCCCTACATAAATAATAGGTCTCTAGAAAGGAAATATGTAGGGATGCAGGAGGTTGTAAAATAATGAGCCAGGAGCTATCCTGTCAGTGCTCCCTAATTACACACGCAAGCAGTTTTTCCAGTTTTGTGGCTGCCCTAGTGCTCCTGCGGAAAATCCAGCATTTATTGGCTTCTCCTGGGCTTCTCTGCAGCGTACCAGAGAATTCCTGCCATGAGTAGAAAAAGGAATTAACTGTTGGCAGTTGTGTGTTGGCTGTGCCCAGTATCACGGAATTCTCCAGGTCCAGTTCCATTGGAGATGCATCTACCCTCTCTCACCCTCCCTCCTAACGTCAGGCCTTTCTCTCCGATTGCAGGGTCATGAAATGGCAGTCAGTTTGTCCAAAGCAGGTATTGAGACGACTGTCATGACTGATGCTGCCATTTTTGCTGTTATGTCAAGAGTCAACAAGGTGGGTGTGTCTGTAGGTAGGCTGAATTTGTGAAGATTATACCTCTAAAGTACTGATTTTTTTTTTTCTCCCTCCTATACTATCCATGAATAGAGAAGAAAGCTGCTAGGGCCTTTTGAAAGTACATACTTGGGCCTTTTTTTTTTTTTTTTTTTTTTTTTTTTTTTTTTTTTTTTTTTAAGATTTTTATTTATTTGACAGAGAGAAACACAGCCAGAGAGGGAACACAAGCAGGGGGAGTGAGGGAGGGAGAAGCAGGCTTCCCGCCGAGCAGGGAGCCCGATGTGGGACTCGATCCCGGGTCTCCGGGATCATGACCTGAGCCGAAGGCAGTCGCTTAACCAACTGAGCCACCCAGTAGGTGCCCCTACTTGGGTCTTTTTAATACAGTGACTAGATTTTTTTCATTGTTTCTCACTTAGAGTAACTGTTTTGTTTTTGTTGTAAAGATTTTATTTTGGGGGCGCCTGGGTGGCTCAGTCACTTAAACATCTGCCTTCTGCTCAGGTCACAATCCCATGGTCCTGGGATCGAGGCCCGCATCAGGGAGCCTGCTTCTCCTCTCCCACTCCCCCTGCTTATGTTCCCTCTCTCACTGTCTCTCCCTCTCTCTCATAAATAAACAAACAAATAAAATCTTTTAAAAATACTAAAACAAAATAAAGATTTTATTTTTTTAAGCAATCTCTATACCTAGCTGGTGCTTGGACTCACAACCCTGAGATCAGGAGTTGCATGCTCTATGGACTGAGCCAGCCAGGCTGCCCAGAGTAGCTTCTGTTTGTAGCTTCTTTTTGGTGAGAGCATTGAAGAGATGAAATAGGTCTAAGCCAAGTGTGGCAGCTGCTAGGAATTGGGTAGGGACTGCCTTCTGCTCAGAGAGCTTGACACTGGTGGATGGTGACTAGTAAGGCTCTTTGTTTCTCAGGAGGTGTGACATACAGGTTCCAGAAAAGGCGAGGCTAAGAGCAGGAGATAGTGCAGCTTTGTATCACATACAGTATTCATTCTTTTTTTGGGAAGCCACTCGTGAGCTAGGACACGTGGTCCTTACCATAGAATCCCTTTTCCTTAACTAGTGGGTGACCCTCACGATGTCAAGACTGAAGCCTGAGCATTTAGCCCATGGTGCCCAATGGTCCATTTAAGGCTCTGTCCCTAGGATGACTCATGTTTTGCTTTCTGGTCCAAAGGTGATCATTGGCACAAAGACCATCCTGGCCAACGGTGCCCTGAGAGCCGTGACAGGAACTCACACTCTAGCACTGGCAGCGAAACACCATTCCACCCCGCTCATCGTCTGTGCTCCCATGTTCAAGCTTTCCCCACAGGTACGTCTGTCTGTCTGTATCAGCAGAGAGAAGGAAGCCAAAGTGTAGGCTTGAACTCTGGGCCTTCAACCCACTCACTCTGGGGCTTCTCTATCTGCGTTTACTAAATAGATTAGACCCCCTAGAGGCTGGAAAAAGCCACAGAAGTCTTGAACCAGGAAAAATAAAATTGATAGTTGCAACTTGTCAGCTTTGAGAAATCAAAATTGTAAGGTCAGGATAGTACATAGTTGGGGAAGGCCCTTCGTTGACATTGCCACCATCGCCCATCACGCTGATTGTTTCTAAAATGCCAAGCAAGCTGAAACTCGGAACACAGAATTGATTTTGTCATCATTTGGAGGGACAGTCCTCTTGTAGCCTGAACATAAGCAGTAGTCCAACATGAAGACCCATTTCATTAGTGACAGAAACTGTTTGCTTTAAAATACCAATCTATTTGCGGGTCTTCTTTAAACTGAGGTGAAATTCACATAACATACAATTAACCATTTTTAAATATACAGTTCAGGGCCATTTACTGTACTCATAGCATTGTGCAACTACTACTGTCGGGTTTCAAACCATCATCATCTCAGAAAGACACCCCGTACCCATGACATCATCACTCTTCCCCCCTCCGCCCATCTCCTAGGAATCGCTGATATGCTGTCTGTGTCTGTGGCTTTGCCTGTTTGGGATATTTCGTATAAAAGAAGTCATATAATATGTGCCTTTTGTTTCCGACTTCTTTCACTTAGCCTGATGTTTTCAAGGCCCCCAGCTGTAGCCCAGCACTTGGTTTCTTTCTGTGGCTGAGTAATACTGTGTTGCAGGGACCTCCGGCAATTTATTTCACCTTTTGGCTTTTGTGAACAATGCTGCTCTAAGCATTGGTTTACAAGTCTCTGTGTGGACATACCTTTTAATCCCTTGGGTGGATACTTAAAAGTGGAATTTGCTGGGTCTCTCTCGCTCTTTTTTTTTTTCCTTGTCTAGTTCCCTAATGAAGAAGATTCATTTCACAAGTTTGTGGCTCCTGAAGAAGTCCTGCCTTTCACAGAAGGTACAGAAGGGTGTGTGTGTGCGCATGTGTGCACACGTATGTGTTTTGGTAGTTGGTGGGGATTAAACGCTGCCAGGTTGTGCTTTTTATCATAATTCTCGTGAGGACTTCTCTTTAGCATTGTAGAGTGCGTGAGGACCTCATCTAGTCCCTGTTGATTTTGTTCTGAGACTAATATATTTGCCTATGGGGCCATGCACTGATGGGGTGGGGCTTTGCACATTGCTTGCACACGTGCAGCAACCCAGTGGGGAAAAGTACTCATTCTCATTTGCTGTTTGGACTCATTTTGGTGACATGGCTGGCAAAGGAAGCATGCTCCAAAAGGCTCCTTGTACAAAATTTGCCTGTAACCTGGATACCTTCATGTGTTGGGGTCCTTTTCTCTGACTTCTGAAGGCAGCAGCTGTGCTCAGTGAGCCTGTCACCTCATCAGCAGAAGACGGCCTTAAACACCCTCTGGGAGACACCAGATCTGGGTTGCTAATTCTTAGAAGTTGAATAACTTCATCCATTTATTTACACATTAATTTTTTAAGGATCATTTGTATCTTTCGAGTAGCCACTGTGTACCCAGCAGTATTCTGGCTACTAACGATGTAACAAAGAACAACACAGATTGGCTCGGCTCCCACAGAGCTTACTTCCTGCGGCAGAACACAGACAAGAATATGTCAGGTCATGGGATGTTTTGGGAAGAAAAATAGGATGATGTGATGAAAAGTGGTAGGAGACTATATTAATGGGGAAAGGGTCTAAATAAGAGGACATTTCAACTGAGTCTAGAATGAATGGAGCCCACCATGTAAAGATCAAGAAGACTGTCCCAGGGGTTGGTGCAGGCAGCCTGAGTGAGGTCCAGACTTAGCCAGTTGGAACAAGACGGCCGTATGGCTGGAGAGCAATGAGCAGGAGGGAGTGGGATGAATTCTAATTAGTGTAGTATGGTGGGGAGGGACCAGATCTTGAGGGCTACTATCCCAAGATGGAATTTTATTCTAAGGGCTGTGGAAGGGCATCGGAGAGTTTGAAGCAGGAGTGTTATGATATGAAGCCATCTCTTCTGGATTGTACTTTGTTTGCAGCTTCCCTTTCTTGGGGTAGCACATATGCCTGCATTATTGAGCCCAGAATCTGTGTTATTAGAGCAGGATCCTTGATTTTTATCTTTAGCACATGTGATTGCCTTTCAGGGGACATTCTGGAGAAGGTCAGCGTTCATTGCCCTGTGTTTGACTACGTTCCCCCAGAGCTCATTACCCTCTTTATCTCCAACATTGGTGGGAATGCACCTTCCTACATCTACCGCCTGATGAGTGAACTCTACCACCCTGATGATCACGTCCTATGACCACCGCTCATCCTAAGCAGAAGCCGCTTAGTCAAATACAGAATGGAGAGGGACTTCAGTGTGATTGCTGAAAACATCGTCCTTATATTGGGGAGTGACCTGGAGTCAATCTGAAAAAACTTAATACTGTTTCCTGCCCTCTTAGTCATCTCATAGCAAGGATCCACATTCAGGACTGTCTCTTGCCTTTCTGATCTTAACAGGAGCAGCAGGGCTTGACCTGTAAGTTTTGGAGCGTCTGGCTGACTCATTTGATAGAGCATGATCCTGGAACTCAGGATCGTGAGTTTGAGCCCCAAGTTGGGCATAGAGTTTACTTAAAAATTTTTTTGGTGGGGGAACCTCTTAACCTCTTAGTGAGCCTGGAACTTAAGTTTCAGGAACTTAAACTTTCTGGTTCAGTGGGGTGTTAAACTTAACACTGAGGACCTTGCTGGGATACAGATTTTTGCTCAGAAATGGCTACCACACCTTTTCCTGGGCTGTGCCAATAAAAGCTTCTTGAAGTTTCTTGAGTTGGTTTATTTATTGTTTTGCTCTGATTGAACCGCCTGAAACAGCCGTGGCAGAGCTCTTTTTGTGCTTTCAGAGGGCTGTAGTTAGAGGGAATGGGCTAAAACAGAAATGCAAATGAAAGTATTTACTATTTCCTTCCTAATTCACTGGCAGTGGTCCCAAAAACTTGTTAGTAATCTAAGACAGTGGTTCCAAAAACCTTTCTGATCATCCCAGTCATCTGGGAGCTTTAAAAAATGTACTATCTTTGGTTCTATCTCAGACCCATTTTATCTGATCTCTGGGATGGCACCTGGGAATCTGCTTAAAGTAAGTAAGACATACTGTGGAACATTATGTATGCACTGCAGTAGAGGTTTCAAATGGATGACTTTAAGGGCAGTGTTTGGATTAAAGACATTTTTAATTTGAATTAGTTACCAATATTTAAAAATGCAAAAAAAAAAAGTGGAGATTGCACATTAAACAAATTCAGATTTCTTGCTTCTCTTGAAAACAGCAGCTTTTGGCAATTCTGGGCCCAGTTTCCCAATGGCAGCAGCTGGCTGTAGCTGGGCAGCTTCTTGACTCCATTAAATGGAAAAGCCTTTTCTGCAGTCCCTCCCATTAAACTGATTTACATTACCTGCCTAACCCCTATAAGTATTTGCTTTGTGAGCCTTGTGTTAAAAAGAATGGGACAGATTTGTAAGGAAGTCCATTTAATAATGTTATTTAAAAATAAGTGAGGAAAAAGTCAAGCTGCAGGGCTGTATGCATAATATGACTTTTACTTCATTAAAACAAAACTGTGTATGTGCAATAGGATAGAAGTCTGAAAGAAGGGGCTCCTGGGTGGCTAGGTCAGTTGAGCATTCAACTCTTGGTTTAGGCTTGGGTTGTGATCTCTGGGTCCTGGAATTGAGCCCAGCATCAGGCTTCCTGCTCAGCAGGGAGTCTGCTTCTCTCTCCCTCCGCCCCTCCTCCCAGCTCATTCTCCCTCTCTTTCAAATAAGTAAAATTTTTTTAAAAAGGAAAAAGTCTCCCCAGGTAATCCAGAAGATCTACCATGTTTGGGAACCCCTGGTCCAGAGCAGAGGTCCAAGGCAGGCTTGAGTATGCTGAGGAACCCCTGGGATGCTGGTCACAGGCCAGTTTCCGGTCTCCTGTGGTATCATCTGTGGAGGGAGGGAGGGAGGGAACACCAGGAGTCTGCATGTTTAATGAGCACCCCAAGGGATTTTAACAGGTGATTTGATAACCACACTTCGGTAAACAATGGCCAGAGGTAGGCTGTGAGGGAAAGACCTATACTCTGACATTAACTTGAGGTCTTTCTTGGGCTTAGGGCTCTTGTCTTCCCTGAAAGAGGGTAAAAACAAGATTGAAGAGGGTCAGTCTGAAAGATGGACCTAAAGGCTCTGTGACTCAGAAGAGCCTGACCCCACACTTTCTCAATGAAGTGGCTTCTAGCTACCAATTTTGAGCAACTGTCTCCTCTGAAGGCACCAATTCTAACAGCAATTCACTTGGGCACAATTGTGTGGTCTGGAGTAAGAGCAGCAGTGAGTCAAGGAACTGAAATCTCGTTTCTGGCTCGAGAAATGCTTTATGATACTGTCCTTTGTGCATCTTAGTCTCTGGGTCTAAAATTAGCATCCACATTCTTCCCAGGCATAAGTGAGATGGATGAAGGTTACAAGGGTAGAGGCTCTGTCTCGTTTTGGTTAAATCTTAAAGTCTGGGACAGAAGAACTGCACCAATGTGTATTCTTCAGGCTCTTTAGGACCTCAATTAAGCAAATCCCACAAAGCTATTTATAGGCCTCATTTTTCTATTTCCCTCTCTCCCTTTTCCTGTTTGAGGAAGAGTAAATATTGGAACCCGAGAGCCAGATCTGAAGAGAGAGAGAGGGGTTCCATGTTAACTTCCTACCTATTGGCCTTTGTGTCTGCCTCCTGCCCCTGCTTTCATGGGTGGAACCCGGAAACTAAGGACAAAAACTTGTAGCTTTAGCTTGAAGAGAACTGATAGAAAAAGGATTGTATGGATGTGAAAGGCCTCCTGAATATGCTAAATAAACCAAGTTAGAGAATTACTCAGTACAGTTTGTAAAGACACTTTTCCCACGGTTTATATCTTCCAATTTGGGCGGAGGGCAGGAAAGGCACAGTTCTTGGAACTCAAATAAGGAACAGAAATTCCTAATTTAGTCTCCGAAGAGAAGTCTTTGAAAAATACTCCACCAAGGAAAACTTCAGCGTAAAGTGATACCTCAAAGAAATGCATGCTGGTACCCGTAGGATCATACGTTTCACAGATGTGCTTCAAAACCACTTCTCAAAGCAATCTGTTGTATCAGTCTTTGGGGTAATGAAGGCTGCCGGTCCCATGGTTCCATCATCCAGCTACATGACTCCCGAACACCACATATGTAGAAATCAGCACATCAGAACTGTTTTGCCGTAAAGATAGTACCAGATGGTGATGTATTTACTGTAAAGGGCCCATACTATCCACCTGTCCTCGCAAAACTCCTGCAACACGCACCTCGTTGACACAAAGGAGCTATTCTGAAATGTGGTTTGGAA
This sequence comes from Spilogale gracilis, assembly GCA_004023965.1. Lineage (NCBI taxonomy): Eukaryota > Metazoa > Chordata > Mammalia > Carnivora > Mephitidae > Spilogale > Spilogale gracilis. The sequence continues at coordinate 11,056 of PITA01019563.1, read as the reverse complement.
GTTTTTATATCTGGCCTACTTTGCTTTGAATTATTCTTTCATTCACCAAACAGCTGTTCCAGGTTATTGTGCAATTATTATTAATAAAGAGCTTATAGTCTAAGCTTTCAGTCTTCCGCACGACACTCACACAATGGAGGGCTGCCTTTGAGCCTGACCTCACTTACAACTGTGATTGCCTGATGTTTATATTAAATACTGAGCTGAAGAGGAGGAGCCTTTCAGGAGTGTTTTTTCAGGCATGTTACATTTAGAATTAAGAACTTCCTTGAGAAGAAGGAAGCTCCTTGAAAATAAGATTACTAAAGTTCATAATTTATATGTAAAGTTCTGCGGTTTACTATAAAAGAGGCACGACGAAGTATCTTGAATAAATGATACACTAACAGCAGGAGTGAACTCTGACTGCAAACTACCTTTTTTTTTTTGCTTTTGCAGGGGGTGGAGAGGTGACCACCACCGCATACTCCTTGCTTCTGCAGTAAATAAGATTAAGTTGTTTAGTCGGGCAAGTTGTAAGGGTAAAGCCAGGCCAAGTCCAGCTTCCTCACACCGCTGCTGGAGCTTGCCGGCTCCACAGACTCGGATTCCCCAGACCAGGATCAGGTTGCCTGCATTTTACCAGCTGCTTCTGAGCAGAGTGCTCTATGACAAACGGGAATGGGGTGAAAATGATCCAAGGTCTGAAAAATCCTAAGCCAGGGGAGAACCCTTTTTTTCTTTCTAGCCCCACAAATTCTGATACATTTAGGGACTCAGACATTTAGGTAGGGAAAAATGAGTAAGCGGAGAAAGAGAAGGCAGGGTTTAATTGGTAAAGATTATCTAGATTTTCAGTTCCCCAACCTCCTCCTTCTTTTCTGAGTCCACTTTGTTGCCACCTTCCTGTCGATATGAGAATGGGTGAAAGGGCATGACAGATGATGGAAACACAAGGGTCAGTTTGCTAGCCTGCTTGTGGAAAGGTTTTCCTGGAACGGGGTGGCGCTTCAGGTAGAGAACAGCAAGAGCCCGCTCTCTGTGCCAGAAGCTGCTCTTCCTGCTTCGTTCGCATACGCCGCTGCGGGCTCCCACTTGAGGCTTCAGCCACACAGCACTGCCAGTGCTCTCTAGGAACCGATGGGCTGCATCTGTTCTCACCGCGCCTGGCCCTCAGCCCCCTACGCATCTCTAGAACTTGGTCTTGGGCCCCCTCCCGCTCTGCCTCTGTTTTGGCTGCCTTGTTTTTTTTCACTGTTAGGTTCAGATCCCAGCTGTTCATTTCTGCCTGACCTTTTCTTTGCCTTGCTCTGATATGTGATTGCTAGAACGTCTCCATTCTCAACGGCTCATGCAGTTCCAGATCCCCAGCTAGGTTCTGGATCTTTCCCTAACTCTCTCCTCGGTCTCTCCCCTCCCTTGTAGCCTACACTCTAAGCTTTGCCTTAAGCTTTTCCTGTACTAGCTCCTATTACCATCTATAGACTTAATTTCTTTATTTTTTTTTTTTTTTAAGATTTTATCTATTTGACAGAGAGAAACACAGCCAGAGAGGGAACACAAGCAGGGGGAGTGAGAGAGGGAGAAGCAGGCCTCCTGTCAAGCAGGGAGCCCGATGCGGGGCTCGATCCTGGATCTCCGGGATCATGACCTGAGCCGAAGGCAGTCGCTTAACCAACCGAGCCACCCAGGCGCCCCTATAGACTTAATTTCTGACAGAACTGTTACCTCCTCTTATCCCAGTAAAAGTGACATAGCTGGAACTCAGTGTCCCCTAATCCTGGAGGAAGTTACAGCATTCAATCATCAGTTTCCTTGTCCTCTCCCTGACTAAAGTTAGGCTTTTTGCAGGCATGCACCCTTATTGCTCAAATTGTGATGAATGTTTCCCAAAAAGGAACCCCGAAGGGTGGCTTCATAGCACATGGCATTTGTCAAGTTCTACTCTGAAGTTAATCAAGTCTCCACCAGCCAGACTCTATGAACTGAGTTGACAAACTGGTCACAAGTGAGAAATACACGGGCGGCGTGGGTTAACAATGGGAGGGAGTGCCGTGCGGAGCCACACAGATCTGGGTCTGAATTCTGACTCTCTTAAAAGGGGAAACTTCTCTCAGGCTCAGCCATCTCCCTGTAAAAGGGACACTGCTGTAAAAGTCAGAACTGCTGTAAAGACTAGGAATAGGAATGATATACACAGGTTGGGTATATAGTAGGCCTTAACAAATGGTAGCATTTATTCTTGTTAGTGGAGCCAGAAAACTTGTTTACCATTTTCAGCTTTACTACTTAGCACCTGTGTGATTTTCAACAAATCACTTAATGTATTTCAGCCTTCATAAAATGGGAAGCATAACACCCTCCCATGGGTTGCCAAGAAATTCAAATAACATATGCAAAAATTATTTTATAAGCCTTAAAGCATCATGAAAGTGTTAATGATTATATCATGTGTTAGAAAATTAAATATATCTTTTGCTCTATGGCAGGTAAGTTAAAAACAAAACAGAACAAAACAAAATCCTAATAGGCAACAAAAGTAATGTTAGATATTTGTGGCTAATAGGCTGGTTTTATGCTGATGTATGCAACTGAGTTTATAAATTATTAAAACAGGGTAATCATCTCTTCCATTACTGAGTCAGGCTAGCCAGGAAGATTGGTTACCTAATTTATGGAGAACTTTTTCTAATCCTCTGCTATTCTAAAACAAAACAAAACAAAACACATGGTTTGAGGGCACCTGGGTGGCTCAGTGGGTTAAAGCCTCTGCCTTCAGCTCAGGTCATGATCTCAGGGTCCTGGGATCGAGGCCCACATCAGGCTCTCTGCCCAGGGGGGGCCTGCTTCCTCCTCCCTCTCTGCCTACTTGTGATCTCTCTCTGTAAAATAAATAAATAAAATATTTTAAAAAACCCAAACACGTGGCTTGGGATTATAGGAAAACATTGAAACTGCACCCCATCATCCTAATATAAGAGGCATCATAACACTTTTTTTAATACCACACATTGGTCTAACCTAAAAAAGCTTTGAAACTCCCAGGACAGCTGGCCTCTGTTTGGCTCTGGAGAGTGGAGGCAGAGTCCAGAGGCCACAGCACCCCACTGGGCCTGAGGCAGAGTCCCTGAGAGCCTTGCAAATCCCCTGAAAACACCCTCCTTTCAAAGTCATGTCTCCCAGTCTATGAAAACGTTTATATGTATTTAGAAGAATAAAGGCCATTTTTAGACAGTAGTGCCTATTCTTCAGGGTTCCAATTACGTAATTCTACAAGGATCCCCTTGAAAACCAGTGAAGGCTTTTCCTGAACCTTCTGTAAGACACACACTAATGAATGCAATACTTCATTGCTCCTGTAAGACTCACTGCAGGGCTACTGGCAAATAAACTTTTCTTCGATGAGCACAAATTTGTTTCCTGTATTAAAAATGAGAAAAATCATTCCACTGATACAAAGGCCAATTTAAATAAGCAAGCTGCAAAATACAAAAGTGGACATTCTCACTGCAACGTCTTTCTCATTGCACGGTATCCCTTGCAATAAACATTGCCAGCTGATTTTTTGCTTTTCTTTTTGTCTTCTATAAAACTTTATTCTATTGAATCTTATCAACCAGAAATCAAACCTTCTAAGAAAGTATAGGAAATACAGCTTAAGGATGGCATAACAAGCGTTTGTGCAAAGATCAGTTCTGGTCCCAAATGAAATTATGAGGTCACTAGATAGGCATACTGTAATAAAACTAAGCTAGGACTTGAAAGGCACCAAAGAACCACTGTCTCTTGAAAATATGTAGAGAACATATCTGGTTAGGTTGAAAGAATAAATGCTGCATTTTGATATGAAAAAAGTAGTATTTTAAAAAACAAGTTCATAGTACTTTCACCATTTTACTAATTGGGATATGAAAGTATCAGACTCTGAATGAGATTTTAAAGAGGCAATAAGACAAAAAACTAGGACAGGACTTCAGATTTTCTCTATTCTATCCTTGTCTTTGTTTCTCTTTACTGATAGTTTTTAATCCCTAAAATAATCTAACTATAGGCCTGATGGAAGACTGCAGGGGACGTTTTTATTGAGTGTAGAGAAACTCTTTAAGTCTGAGATTTAGAATGTAAAGCAGCAGCAGCAGCATCAGGAAGTGAAGAAGGCTGGGGGAAAGAGGGGACGAATGGAGCGCGGCTGTGGGCTGTGTAGGAAGGCAGACTTGATCCTGGGGAGTTCAGCCGTCAATGCCAACTGTGAAGCTGGAAAATATTGCAAAACAAAACCAAACCACTTCCACCACCCACAAAAAAAAACCCCACAAAAGAACCAATTGATCATTAAATTTTAATCTCTAAATAAGTTATAAAAAGTAGATATTATAGGGCAAACGCCTGTGTCCAGGGCTGCAGAAGAACAAACTGGCTTTAGCTTGGAGGTCTCATCTGCTCCACACTGACCCATCATGTTGCCCGGGGGCACTGGCCAACTCAAGACTCTGCTGGTACCTGCAGCTCATGCTCTCTGCTCGGAGGCATTTAGCATCCCTTTGGTTCCTTACAGATCGGTAATTCTGTTCTCACGGTGGCTCACAGGGAGGCATGGATGCCTCCAGGTTTTGCCTTGCATCACATCTTTCTGCTTTTCCAAACAGATGCCAGGCTTGGGCCATTTTGCGAAGTTTAGCCAGATTGGGTTTAATCTGTGGGAAGAAAGAGAGTAACTCCCATATGCAGCATGAAAAGCCAAGGAGCACATGAAAATTTCTTAATTATGGTTATTCCAATCTGTTCAGATTTCTGATTTCTGGATTCAGAAAAGAGAGATTTCCTTAGGATAACTGGGACTGTAAACTCTAAGTCTAGATTCTTATCTAGATTCTCATCCTGAAGTCAGGAATGAGGACAAAACTTTTTTTCATTGTCCTGTGAAACAGTAAGTTTTTAATGGAGTAAAGTCTACTGGCTATATCAGAAAACAAAAGTACCAGAAAACTCCATGCAAGGAAGACTCTCTAGCCCTTACAAGGAGAGGCAAGCAAAAGAAAAGATTGTGGAAAGCAGCAACATGGACATTCCTATTATGCTCTCATGTTCTGTTTCATTTAAGATTATAACAAGAACAGAAAATGTTCTTTAATTTAAACCACTCTGGGCCTTTATTGCATTATCCACATCGTTGTCCCTAGGCTGTTGAGTAATCAAGGCCAAACCATAATGTGAAAATCTCCTAAGCTTGGTTTCCTGCCTGATGATCCCCTAATCCTAACTCTAGAGACCCTTAGGGATGGCTACCATGCCCAGCAGGGGCACCGCTTACAGCACGCACCATCAAGCTAGTGGCTATTCAGACTGTATTTGCTAGCAGGGGATTTGCTGTGTTTCTACCAACTTTCTGGAGCCCCACAGCAAACTTCTACATTTTATGAAACCGAGGGCCAGGAGGCAAAAGATGTTCAGGCTGTGTCAGTCTGTACATGTGTGACGCTCACACAATACAAAGGCACCCTGTGTGTAACCTGACAGCGTAGCCTGGGCTCTGTGTTGAACATGAGGGAGAAGATGAAATGGTGGGATTGTATAGAAATAAACTTTCAATGCACACTTTTCAAAACTCTCAATTTTGGAAAGGATTAAGGTAGATTAAGGTAGATTACATTTGGCTAACAGGAGCCGGACCAGAAAGAGAGGATAAACTTTGCTCCCTTCTCTCCTCCTGCTTGTCACTGTACCTGTCTTTCCCGTTCCAAGTGCTCTACGTCAGCCAGTGGCAGCATCGAAGGCCTTCCGTGAGCGCACTGGAATGGCAGCTGGCACTGAGACAGGCCTTCAATGAGGCGGCAGCTCTCCTCTGGGCTCAGCCCATCATTAAACTTAATGGCCCCTAAACGAAAGACAGAAACGAGAAGGTTATAGTGTGTATAGTGGGAAACCAATCCTAACCCTGGGCCAGAGCCAAATCTCTGGGAAAAGTAAAAGGTTCCTTGGGCTTCAGGTGACTTTCAGACTGCTTGAAATTGGCACTTACTGACCATGGATGAAACTAAGGCTTCGGGACTGACCTGCCTCCGCATTTCCTTACAGAATCACTGTCTTTTTAATCCCTCTAGGAGCCATTCCCTAACTTGTTAGGATTTTGCTTTCAGAGTTTTCTTCAAGAGGCAAGGGCAATAATTTAATAATTTCCTACTTCTTACAGGTTGTGAAATCGAGGTCCTCTTTTAGCCAAACTATCACCAAGATCTCTGATTGTTCCCTACAATGTCCATTTTATTTGCTTTTTTCTATTTCCATAATAGTATTTCTAAACTCTCATGTGGTCAGAACCTGCCTTTATGCAAACATTAATTCTCTTGGTTGACAAATATATACTTTTTTTTTTTTTTTTTTTTTTACAAATTTTTTTTTTTTTTTTTTTTTTTTTTTTGACAAATATATACTTTGTAGCAGGAGGTCTGCCCGGTGGTGAATGAGACAGGTTGTCTCCGCCCTCACAGGCTTATGATCTCAAGGGTCTAACAGGTGAGAGACAAACATTAAACAAATAATTATATGATAGTTATAAATTTTTGTTGTAGGCTTCTGATCTTTCCTACGAGCCTACTTTCTTGGTATCCTTGGTATTCTCTGCTGCTCCTCATACAACTAATCTGTTTCTGCCTTGGAGTCTGTGCGCGGGCTATTTCTACTGCTTGTGGTAACTTCCCCTTCTAGCATATGAATCCCTGTCCCTCAGCTCATTCAAAGCTTGACTCAAAATGCACCTCATCCCTGAGTTACTCCTCCACCCATATAAGTCAGTCAGAATTATGGTCAAATGTATGTGCTGGTATTTTGCTTTGTAAAAGCAATTTTTTAGTATTCACTTTTAGTGTATTCAGTTTCTTGATCCGAACTGTACTCTCCAAGAAGTGAGCAGTAAACGTGCCTTCTACTTCTTTCCTAACTGTCATACCCCTGCCAGAGCTTAGCATACAGAAGCCCTCACTAGCTGGAGTGGTGAGTCTTACCGTGGCAGGCTTGGGACGCCAGCACCTTCTGGACAGTCAGTGGCAAAGTTCCTTGGACGGCTCCTGTGGTCTGGAGGAGCTACCGCATAAACACAACATTCATTAATGGGAAAGAGAAATGGGACCGTAGAGCCGTTGTGTGTAGTGCCTCTGTGTGAAACCCCAAAATAAGAGAAAGCCTCACCTCCACTTGTTCTCGAATATATTCCTACAAAGCAGAAAGGAAAACAGGTATTACTCTACTGTTATAATTGTCCTTTTATATCCTTTTATAGTTTAAAAATACACCCCCTAAAGAGGTTCAAGAAATATAGCACTGAGGTGCAAATAATTTTTTTGTTGTGAGGCACTCTTGAGCGTGAAAATACCAAGACAATTGAATAGAACTCCTACTGAATAGAGAATATATTTAGTGACTGAAACCTACTCCAGAGATAGCTCATAACTCATGAGATTATATAACTGCTGAGAGGAGCCTTGATGATTCAACTGAGTCTAAATATCGGGGAGGCTTCTCACTAAGAGGCTGTTTGTATTTATGATCTTAGCCAAAACAAGTGTAATATTCCACACAAATGGAATAAATACACAATGATCATCAACACAACTGGGCACTGAGTCTGACACTGAGACATATCGCAAACATAAGCAGTCACTTCAGTTCCCACAGGCATTTTTTTTTTTTTTTGACAATTCCCGTTCGGTCAAAAAGCTTATTTTCTGAGGCGTTTTGTTCAGAAGTTTCCCCTCACTAGCATATCTCTGTCCCTTGGGCAGCCTTTTCAATAGTCATCCCTGCAGATGTTAATATTTACAAAAGGACTTCAAAGAAATTTAGAGCAGATGCTATTTTTTCACGCTACCAATCTGTTTAACTTCTGGAGATTAAAAAACTGTTCTGGATAAGGCACATTTAATAATTTCATTATAAGAAAAAAGATTTTTTTACTCTTAGAACCTGTGATGTATATAAATCACCTTCCTAAGAGTACAACATGATAGATCTTTTCAAACCAGACTCAGAAAATTCTCCCCCTTTCCTCATACACACTCTAGTCCACCATGCTCATAAATAAGCACAATTACCAAAAGCTAGGTGGTAGATACCATGTGTTTTTCAGAAGCCATGTACTTTTTCAAACAAACCTACACAGAAAGGTGTCTCATAATACCTGACCCACTGACAGAGCTCAATGTGGACAGTGATCAAACCCAACCTTTTTGCCATTTTCTGTCTTGTGCTTGTTCATCTGGGACTTGTGAAATACGGTTTTTTAAGCCCGGTGAGGGGGAGATAGATCGTATGCTCCGCATTTCACATTTCAATGGTTCAATTAATGCTAGATAATTAAAATAATATTTAAAAAGCTCAATCACCAGGCTAGAGGGCAGAACTTTATAGAAAATATTCATGAGCTTTCAACTGTTAAGATCCAAGTAGCTATCTCCTTTTTAAGACACCAAAACTGTTCCAGTGTCTTCCAGAATCAACAAAACCTTTCCTGATCAGTGTGACTTAACATAGTCAAGATTTTCTAAAGCCATAAGTTTTATTTCAATTTGAAGTAAACTCCTTACCAGTAGTCTTTGAAGTCACTTTGGGAAAAGTTTTTATTATAATTTTCTGGTTAAATACTTAGGGATTGAATTACAATAAAAGATTCTAACAGATCCTATCTTTTGGATTTAAGACAGTTTGGAGGAGGAGCCTTGGAGAACAAGGTTGTGCTGGGAGAGCGAGCACTGCTGAAAGCAAAGCAAAGGTTATCTGATCAAAAGGCAATTCCGGAAGGGCTAAACTCAGGGTAATCCAAAAGCTGGCACTATTAACTGCCTCCTCCTCTTGAATGTCTTCTCACCCTTAGCCTACAGACATGCTTCAGTCTCTCCCATCTGAAAACAATCAAAAATCTTTCCTCAACCCAGTGTCCTGCCCCATACTTCAGACCACCCCTAACCTTTTGCTATCACCCTCTCTCTCTTCTTCTGAATGCAGCCAAAGATCTTGAAAAAGCAGTCTACTTAGTTCCACCTCCTCTCCCTCTACTCCCTCTGGGACCCATAGCAATCTGCCTTCTGTACCCTCACTCCCAGGAACAGATTCCACCACAGCACCACTGTTCTCCTGACAGCAAATCCAACTTGTCAAGCTTTATAACTTTTGCTGACCATTTCCTTCTTGCTTAAAACTTCCACTGGCTGGGGCGCCTGGGTGGCTCAGTCGGTTAAGCAACTGCCTTCAACTCAGGTCATGATCCCTGAGACCCGGGATGGAGCCCCACATCGGGCTCCCTGCTCGGCGGGAAGCCTGCTTCTCCCTCTCTCACTCCCCCTGCTTGTGTTCCCTCTCTCGCTGTGTTTCTCTCTGTCAAATAAATAAATAAAATCTTTAAAAAAAAAAAAAAAAAACTTCCACTGGCTTTAGTGATATTACTTTTTCCTTTCTTCCTCTCTCTCTGACCAAATATTTTCAATCATCCTTTCCAGTCTTTTCAGCAGCAGCTTTCCAGACCTTTGCCAAAACACATGCAGCCTGAATGCTGGTGTTCCATCAACTCCATCCTTTGCTCTCCTCTTTTTATTCTTCATATTCTCCCTAGACACTCTGAATTCCTCTAGACCCTGGTCCAGCTTCTGATATTATCAAAATATATACACTGTTAACTCCCAGATAGGTACATACAGCCCAGGCTTCATTCCCAAGCACTAGATCTGTATGTCTGCCTATCCACTAGACATCCCCACATAAAGGCACATTCAATGTGTCTAAACCCAGGCTCATAATATAACTCCCCAGGCAGGTGTACCCTTCCTCCTCTACTTCCTTCTTCTGGCAATGGCACCACCATTCTTCTACCACCATCCAAGCTAGAACCTTTGGAATCCTATCTTGTCTTTTCTTCTTTATTTATCCCTTTTATACTTTCTATTGCTCAGGTCCTCTTGATTCCACCTTCCAACTTATGTCTCAAATATATCCCTCATCTCCATTCGTAATGCTATTGACTTAGACCCTCGTCCTCTCCTATTTGAACCAGTCCAAGAGCCTCTCCACTGCTCTCTCTGCCTCAAACCTTTCCCATATCAATCTATTACAAAATTTATCCACCAAATCAATCTTCTAATTTTTTTTATTTTTAGATATGACTAAGGTAATTCAGATTTCTGGAAAAATGGTATACTAAGTTCATATGCATGTGCCTGTGCTCCAAACAGAAAGAGTTAGAGATAAATAAGGAGTAGAAACCACGATGAATTAAACAAGACTATGAAAAAAGAACAGATAGATGTGAGAAAGAACCTAATCATAATTCTGGAAGTAAAATAAAACAGTCACTGAAATAAACTCAGTGGATCAGTTAAAACATCTGATTAAACAGTAGGTGAAGAAAGAACTTAGCTCACTAGAAGACAAATAAGGGACTTGCCCAGAATTATCACAAAGAGGTAAAAAAAATGGAAAATACAACTGAGAAGTTAAAAAGGTAAGGTCCAACAGACATCTGACAGGATTTGCAGGGGACAAGAGAGAATAGCGGAAGAAGTAGTGCTTGAAGTGATAGTAACTGTACATTTTCCACATGGAAGAAGCATGATGAATCTCAAGAAGGAAATGGAAACAAGATATATCATAGGGAAACTACAGAACACCAAAGGCAAAGAGAAAATCTTAAAAGCCAGCAGAGATAAAATCAGATTACCGACAAAGTAATGGTAACTAGGTTGACAATAGACTCCAATGGCATATAGAAAGTCAAAGTAATGTTCTCAAAATGCTAAGGGATGACAGACAATGTGGAATTCTGTTTTTAGCTAGACGATCATGCAAGTGTGAAGGCAAAATAAAGACATTTTCAAAGGCAGTTTATCATTTATAGACTTTTTTTTAAAGATTTTATTTATTTTTATTTATTTTTTTTAAAGATTTTATTTATTTGACAGAGAGAAACATAGCTAGAGAAGGAACACAAGCAGAGGGACTGAGAGAGGGAGAAGCAGGTTTCCCGCTGAGCGGGAAGCCTGATGTGGGGCTTGATCCCGGGTCTCCAGGATCATGACCTGAGCCGAAAGCAGTC